>CAIGRF010190102.1:0-14843 GCA_903798235.1 Fraxinus ornus | reverse complement strand
TTTTTTTTTTTTTTTCCAAATTTAAATGTAAAAATAATTTATTTGTTTATAAATGCGATTATGTACTAATTAAAATTAGATTTTAATTTTAGTCAAAATTAAATAATCAATATTAATCACAATATTACATTGATCCCACAACTTTTCAACCACATATTCCTTCAATTTTTATTAAAATATACTAAAAATCTAATTTTAATCTACACCAAACATGGCTTATATTTAATAATCGATGAGATTTTCAAATTTTCGCATTTCACGTTTGTATCTGGTGAGAGAATCAAATTGATTATTTATATTTATTTTTATTAGTTTGTTTGAATTTAAAATTATGTAATTAATACATAAGGAAATGTATATTTTTAATGCCTTATAACGTTGAATTATTTTTATTTATTCATTTTAATGTCAATTTTTTTTTAGAATTTTAACGTTTAAATTTAGGCCCTGTTTGAGCCATCTTTTTTTTTCACTCTCATTCTTCTATTCATTTTCAACCACGCATTCTTCAATAAAATAATATTTTTCATCACATTAGTAATTTTTCCTTCTTTTTCAACCACATATTCCCTATCACATCAACAGTAAAAATGAATTTTTTTTTTTTTTCCCAAAAACGTGCACCAAACGGGAGCTTAATCGGGTATTCACTTAGGAAATAGAAAATTTGAATAATGTGAGTAGCCCTAATCAATAAAATTAAATAGGGCTTTTGATGTCTATGAACGTGTAAACAGAAGGCATGAGGCGTGGAGAACCACATTGTCCTGTCTTTATTACAATATTTAATTAATTTAATTGCATTCAGTTATATATAATATTTTCTTTTCCTTCCTTCCTTCTTCACCCCAACATTTGAAATTCAAACAGATATATAGATTACTAATTTGTTGATGGCAAAAAATGACTCGATATTTCTTGATCAATTTCAAGAAATTTGAATGAAATAGTTGTGATATATTTATGAAATTTAAGGAGAGTAAGGACGTAATATTACTAGAATTGTATAGTAATAATAAAGAGAAGAATTTCTCAATTCAGCCCTTTTCAATTGCATTTCATTTCTTTATGTAGATCGTCGGACATGAGCTTATCGTCCCAGCTATGTCAAGTTACGGTATCTGACATAGGGGTTTGTGCCACTGCCCAATTTGAAAAGATTTGATTGATTGAAGAGTTCGATTGTGACGGATCATCCTGATACTTGGGCATTAGACATGCGACTTAAGACATCATAACTTCCTCTTGATTGGTTGGACCGCCAAGTGAGTTAAAGTGAATTTGCAACAACATAGTTAATCACAAAATAAATATCTCTTGAAGTAACTCCGACTAAAGATAAATTAAGAAATTAATTGAACTCGTAATGGACAGACTCAGAACAAACTCTTTTTCTAATATTATTCATAGAATATGTTAGAAAAAATAGATAGATCAAAAATAATGTAGTCTTTTACGGTCGCTAAAGATATATTTATATGGCATATTTTAGTAGACATCATCTAGGAAAATTTATTACAATTAACCTACTTTAACTTTATCGAGTAATTATTAGATTAATATACATTCATATGCAGGAATTTAGTAAAAACATTTCACTACTACAATATTCACATTTAAAAGTTTAGGAGCGTCGAGCCTCTCACATGATCATTATCCTATCAACCTATTGTCAACAACATAATTATTTTAAAAAAACTATTTGAAGGGCCCGAGAGTTTATAAGATTCACGATTTCTTTTAAAAACTTACATCTTTAAATTGTACGTTTATGCTATTACCGAAAAACTTATATTCAGCACTCGAGCAATCTTTCGAGAGTACCCTTTCACTCCTACACACAATGTGACATATTCTATGGGCCTAGCTCATGCATATTGCCTGCTAAGACATGCCACTTATCTTGAGGACAAGATATTATTAAGTGCATGAATATTTCTAGGTTTCTGCTTATCTCTTAGTATTTTTTTGGTTTTTTCTTGTTTCATTTGTTTTGTTCCCATTGTAC
Organism: Fraxinus ornus; assembly: GCA_903798235.1. NCBI lineage: Eukaryota > Viridiplantae > Streptophyta > Magnoliopsida > Lamiales > Oleaceae > Fraxinus > Fraxinus ornus. Next base: position 12,835 of record CAIGRF010190102.1, on the reverse strand, counting down.
AAAAGAATTGCCTAGACAAAGTACATTGCATTGGATAAATGTGCTACTTTTTCCTGCAAAAATTCAATCAATATCACTTCTTTCCAGCCTCTTTTTTATCAAAAGGTTCACATGCATAATAATATATAGGACCTTCAATGCTCATATAATGGAGCCTTTTTCTTTTCTTTTTTTGTCGGAAAACAAAAATCTTTCAATTTTTTCCATCCTTGAACTTTATTTTGCAAATATCTTACCCAAATACACAGTGACGAAGCCAAGTGGGGGACAGTGCCACAGTGGAGTCCTTGGCTCCCACTGAAATTTGAGAAAAAGAAAAATTAAATGACTTTTTATTCTTTTTAGTTCTTATTATATTGTTGTATTTATGTTTGAAATTATTTTTCGTAGTTAAATTGGGCTACATTAAATTCAATTCTTGGCTCCACCACCGCAAGAACGTTATATGGTAATTATCGAAATATATAGATTTTCTTAAAGGGACCTAAACGATCGAGCAAATTCACGCCAACTAGCTTGTAACCAAACTTGACACAAAATTGACACGGGTACTTTCTAGTGAGCTTTCAACTGCAAATTTGTTTTTTCAAACAACTTTTTATTTCTTAAATCTCCATCGAGGGAGAAAAATATGGATAATTGCAAATGAATATGCCGATTCGATTTGAGCTCTTGGAATTGGAATGCGTTCGACAGCGAACCACGAAATCTTGATGATTTTCTCTATGGAATTGTCACGATTTTCATTGATATCTATCATAAACTTGACTATTTTTATCCTGTCTTTGCTTGTCCATGGATTCAACAACAATTTGAAATGTTGTCCTATTCAACAAAAAACAAGATTTGTGACCATGGTAATAATAAATATCACTTTTGTACAACTTGAGTCGAATGATGTTACCATCTTATAATAATGATAATCGGTTGGTCATTTAGTTGGAGTTTGAGCTGAATTGTTCTAATCTTACTAACGGCATGTTTGTCTCTCATTTTAGGAAAATAAATAAAGTTTTGAATAGTATTTTTTGGAAATAGAGTTTTGATTTTTGAATAGTATTTTTTAGAGAATATGTAATTGAAAAGTAAAGTAATTTTATTGATTTATGTCTAGAATATTTTATTGACTGAATATGTGGTGGAGATTGTTTGGCTAAAATCTTGTAAATCTGCACATTTTATTATGTTTTTGAGTTGTCAAACATCAACATCAAAATTTTCCAATTTCTGATTTAAGTAAAATGATTTTGGTTTTATGATAAGAGAAGTTCTACATGTAAGATTTAACATATCATAAATTTACGACTTTTAAGAAGAAATTTAAATTAAAAAATAAGAGTAAAATGAATATAATTTTAAGATTAATTATATTCACACAACATTTTTATTATACCATATTTTAATTGTAACGAAGATCTCCAATTCTGTTCATTATCACACTTAAATCCTCAACTTTTTTTTTTTTAATTCGTCGTAGTCTTAGCATCATTCACTAATTAATTACCATATCTTATCTCTGACAATGGTTTGTATCCAAGAAATTCGTTAGCAAGATAAAGAAAAACTTATTTTCCCTTCATATTTTAAAAACAAAATAAGTAAAAAATCATTTTTTTTTTTCAAAACTAATTTTCAATCACACAGTTTCTCATAAAATAATTTTACACATAATTCGAAAATTTTTCATTTTTTTTAATCATACATTCTCTAAAAAAATTACTATTTCAAAACACATTTTCTTAACAAAATTGGGCTCAAACGAGGGCCTAATTTCGAATATATGAATATAGAAGGGTAATTAGGAATTTCGTTTTCGAGCGAAAATTGAGAATATGTTATGAGAAACAAGATACTTTAATTTTTGAAAACAAGCATAAGATATCTTTGTTTCATGATGGGTTTCTTATTCCTTTGTTTGGTTCTCATATATTAAAATTCATTTTTTCTTAAATTTATTTTTAATACCATATTTCAAAAGACTCATAATTTTTATCAACTTTTCAATTATACATTTGATCAATTTTTATCAAAATTTACTAAAATTTGATTTTTAGCTGAACCAAACATGGATGTTATTTATTTTCTTAAATGAATTCCTCCATGTATATATATATATACAAACACACAATGAATTTAGAATAAAGTTCCTTGTACAATGTTGGGTTACAACCTCTCAAAAGGGAGGTGGGGCCCACTATTATTTTAATCGAAGGGTCCACCTCCATTGTGAGTGATTGTATCACAATGTTGTAATCTAACATTGTACATGTAGCATTGTTGTGCTTGTGCTTTTCCACAAGTACAACTCCAACTAATAGGAACCTCATCACATACCAAATATTACCAATTTCTTCCTCAAAATGCTTGCCTTGTAGTGGGATGAAACTTCTACCATGTGCCCTTTTCCTTAATTTAATCAAAAATCATATTTAAGCCATACTTTCTGGTTTAAACAACCTTGAAAAGACAATGCAGAAAGTGGTACAAAGGTTTAGGCTGTCGACAATAAAAAATCTCAGTGCTAACATTGTCTTCAAATGAAAAAAGCCCCCCACTAATTTGTGCCAATGGAATGTAAGCATGTGGCATTACAAATATAATATTGAAGGGTTATATAAAACAAGAGAAGTGGCAAAAGAAAATGAAGAAAAGGACTGAAGTGTGATCATAGTGGTCGCCGCATATGCCTTGGAAGATGCTGGTATTTTTTGCAAATCCATGGGAGTTGGATTTAGGACGCACATTCTACAGTGGAACCCCTACATATATTGCCGTTTACTTATTCCCAAATCTTATATCAGCAGCCCTAAAATCACAGATAAACCCCTCTTAACTAATGCCACTCAATCTTGGTCTGACCTTCGTCTGGCCGGCCCAACCGGCCACCAGTTGGAGGTGGTGGTATTAGGGTTTTATCTGTCATGATGGGAGAAATGAGGTAGATTATATTTCTTCAATTTCTTTTCTCCACAGGGCAACTTCAATCCTTTGGCATATTCATTCTCATAATGAATTTCATTTCTGAATCTTGCAATTTTCGGCGCTACGGAGGCCTGTTATGCACTTCATTTTAATGTACGAAATAATCAGAAGATGATCTTCTGTACGTGTAGTGTGAGATAGTTTTCTAGGTTTACAGGCGTATAATTTTATTCGTAATATTGACATGCAAGATGGTGTAATTTCTCCTGTATGTGTTAAGTTCTTGTTATTGCATTTTGTTAATGAATTTTCTTGAGTTTCAATATATAGTATTCTGATGTATATTGTTGCATCAGGGGTGGTGAAGGAGGAGGGACAATTTGCTTTCAATTTCAATAATTAGAACAATCTGCGCAGTCCCTATGGAAGATAATTTGGATAGGGGAAAAAATAGGAGAGTTCGATATACAGATGAATAAGACCAGTGGACGTAAGAGTAACTAAAAAATCTATAGATGCAACCTTTTCAGCATTTTTATTTTTCTATAAAGAGTCTCTATTTGATTTCAATGCAAGAATTGATTATTGATACATACGTAATACCATCAAAGAGCCAAAGCTAAGACATGTTCTCAGCCTACAAGACAAGACAACTAAGAATACAAGTTAATGAGTTAAATATCATGTGGGACAAATTAATTATACATATTCTTAAGAGTTAGGAGTTGTTTGGATAAACTATATAAATTCTTTATAATGCCTTTGTTTGATATAAATTAAAATTCAGATTTTAATTTAATTACATGTTTTATGGAATTCACAACTTTTTAACCATACATTTTATTAAAATTTACTAAAAATCTGATTTTAATTATCACCAAACAAGGGCAATAGGTCAAATTACTTTTTTATCCACATATTTCGTGGAACTCACAAGTAGTGCTCACTTATTCATCGCTTATTTTTAGCTATTTATAGTTTGAACCGTTTATAAACACTTCGTAAAAAAGTTTTCCAAACACCATCAACCCATACAAGAAACCAAAACCAACTCAAACCCTAGCTAACCACCAACCAATTGCTACTGTTACTATCGTCGCCTCCACCAACATCAATGGAATCGTTAACCACAGACTGCAATCGCATCTGGTGGCATCATAATCACAATTTTGAGAGATATTAAAGGAATATTTGTGTTGTTTTGATCGAATGCCTTGTTTTTCGATCACAACTAGTAAAAATTACAGATTTTCCTATTGAAATATCGATGTCAGGGTGGTGCTCAATTTCAAATCTATACGGATGTTTGTGATTTAATTATATGGACGCTTTTGTTGTTGTTGTTGTATTTGGTAGTGAAGATGGTGGCTGAACTAAAAATAACGCTTTTGAAATATCGATTTTAATAAAAAGATAGAATATATTACATATCTGAAAATATTGATTTTTAATGACAAGTAACACATCATGTTACATTTTTGTGGCTAGCTAGGCTCGAAATGTTCAATTTTAATGAAAAGTGACAGTATGTCACCTATGTGAAATATCAATTTTAATGAAAAGTGACACGGTTTATTACCTTATGTGATCACTAAGCTTTAATGAAATAAAGTATCTTGGAAATCTTGGAAAGTTGAAATTGGAACAGAAGAGTTAATTTCGAGTTGTTTCTCTGCTGCCTTGTCTATTTATTGCGTGCTGTCAAAGCATTAGGCATCGTGGCCTTGATTGGCATTAACATTACCTAGACTACCTTGTCCTTTGAAGCTAATTTCGAAAATGTGGCATAATGAAAGCGGCGAAACTTTTGTTGTGTTGATAATTAGAGGGAAATGTAGCTTTGAAGACAGACCATTGTCTATCCTCATAATCAGTAGTCTGTCCCAGATAACTCATGCTGCTTTTTTGTTTCAACTCAACTATTAGTTATTAGGTTATCTCTCGCTATCACATAATTCCAGATACATGCCTCCCACATATTCCTAGTCCAGGTAATGCTTTCTCGAATTGTACTGGGTGATCTAGTCGTCAACCTAATCTACGACATTACAGTGAGTTGGTTACAAATTTTTCACCATTTGCTTCGGCTAGTCTCTTTCTGGGTGTTAATGAAACTTTAGATCAACCTTATCTACCGCATTACAGTGAGTTGTTAAATCCATTGCCAAAAACTCTTAAGTTCAGCGTTGATTAAATTGTGCCCATGCCGAACAATATATATGGCTCCACCCTTGCTTACCATCACGAGATTAGGTATTAAAGGCGTAGTAACCCTCAGCCATTTTTATTTTTATCTGGTTCAAGTATAGGCCAAAGATCTTGATGACTAAGTCGACAAAACAACTCAAAATATAAAGAAATATCATTAATTTTATATGTTCTTTCCGAGTTCGAAGTGCCATTTGTACTACTCGAAAAAAGTAGTGAAGTTTCAAAAAGGGAAATTGATGTAAATAGTATGAAAATTGTTCATCTTTTAGCAATCTTTAACACTTTCGGCGTTTCCTACCCCCATTAAGAAATAAACTTACATAATTTTATTTACTTTTTTCATTATCATTTCTCTAGGGCCCATCATGCATGAGGAATATGAAAGAATAAGAAAAAGAAAAGGATAAAAAAAAAATAAGAATGACATTTATGATAATCATTCTAAAAGGGTTAAGAAATGGTTATCATGTAATAAGTTTCCATCTTGTTACTTTTGTAGTCTTGGTAGACAAATTTAAGTCAATGTTTGACCCCATTTTTTAAAACTCATTTTTAATCACATATTTTATGAAATTCACAAGATTTTCAATTTGTCAATTAAATATTTCATCAGCTTTTATCAAAATTTATTAAAAATCTGATTGTTATATAAACCAAGCAGGAGCTAAACATACTCAAACTATGCCCATGTTTGATAATAATTAAAATCAAGATTTTAATATAAGTTAAATTCAACAATTAATTTTAACCACATATTTAATGGGATCCATAACTTTTCAACTACGTATTTTTTTAGTTTTTATCAAATTTATCAAAAATCTGATTTTAATCCTCATCAAACAGTGATTATATATTATTCTTCAACTATTATAATAACCATGGTAAAAGTCTACTCTTTTTTTTTTTTTTATTGTCATGATGATCATCATAGAAACTTTTTATGATCCCACTATACTTGATTAGTGATTAATTACACGTTATGGTTAGCATCATGGGGTGATTCTTAGTCGCGGGACCTTAATTCACTTAGTGGACTAACATTCCCACAGTGGCGGATCCAGAAAAAATTGAACGCGGGCTAAAACGAAGAAAAAAAAAAATTAGACATTTACTTAGGATCTGAACTGGATGGACGGACTGTAATAGAGGTTGACCCGTCCCTGGATCCGTCCCTGCATATCCGTGACTGCAAACACGTCCACAATTTAATGTTAATACCATTTACATAAAAAATGAGATTTGACAAAACAAAGAATATATGCATATAACTTTATTAAATTTTCAAAAATTTATAACATGGTACCGAAGTATGTATGACAATGACATATAGCATTATTTTCAAATACACGTAGAATTTTGTACACTATATATTTTCAATCTCTTATAATCGCGTGTAAGCAATGATATTAAAGAAAAATATTAAAACCTTATCCTTCCACTTTCAATACCATGTATCATATCCTAACTTCACTAAAAATAGAGGAAAAATTACAACTAATTACTTGAATATATAGGAAATAGAGCAAGTAGGTACACAACTTTTCTTTTAACGTTTGAATTCCAAGCTTTTTAATATTGTAGCATTTGAGTCCCCGATGAACAAAAAGAATTCGTTTTACTTGAAAATCAGGTTTTGTGTTGATCTCCAATTCTAAATGGGGCTCAACATGCTAACACATCCCCATCTCCACTCATCTACGTGCAAATTACCCGTGCAATTGGAATGTACTCGTTAAATGTGCAAAATTGAAGTATCTCCAAGCAAAGGGAGAGGAGGTTGTAATTTTACGCATTTCGACGTTCAAGTCAATGAAACGAACCATAAAAGATATAGGATGGGGAGTACACAAAATGGAGAAGAAAGGTAGGAGTCGGGGTTTACATTTGTAGAGGGAGAATAATAATTTTTTTATTTTTATTACATTCAAATATCTCCAACCATGAGTATTTATAGACCAAGAAAATACTTGATACTTTTCAAATATTTGACATGTGATCCCATCTCAACGACTCATTGATACTCAACCATGACACCACATTGCATTCTACGTATCACAAGTCTACTATCCTCAAACGAGATCCAAGGTGGAAAAAGAGGGATTTGGCACCCAAATGCTCATGTGGAGTTGTCACATCATTCACATTGCACATGACTTTAAGTATTAGACTAAGGTCGGCATAAAGCATCAAACTTCAAACCCGAATATCGAACTTCAAAGTTCCATTCAATGTAGCTAAGGGTGGTTCCTGTTGATTACCTCAAATAGGAGGAGTGACAAGTTTGCATGAAGTTACATCACGTTGAAAGTTGTTGTAGACAAGGCTTTGAGCTAATTATCAATAATACTTCGAAAATAGAAGGCAATCGAGAAGACGACAAAAGACTGCATTACCGCAGAGCATAAGTGCTTGCATATAGCTAACAATCACGTAAGCATTTTGCATAAAAAAATTATTATATTTTGCTTCTAAATAGATTGATGATAAAAGAGAAAGGGAGAATTCAATATATTATACTATTTTAGATAATAAACAAGCATAAAAATGAGATGGTGGGAGCTATAGACAGGATGAAATTCTAGGGGTACAAAATGGTGGTTGGAGAGTGAAAGAGTGACCGACAATTGTAGGTTAGGGTGGTGGTTTCTTGTGAGATTTTTGTTTTTTCTTTTATTTAAGATAAACTATACTAGTTTTATAACATAAAATTTTATTTTATTTTTTTAATGAGGAATTGAGAGTCCGTTTGGGAGAGATTAAAATTGAAAAATTAGTCGTTATTGTTGACTTTTATTAAACGAGTGAGATCCAATAACGATCATATTTTCAATTTTAATTGGATTTTAATCGATACCAAACGGGCTCCTAATATGTTCTATTCATTCGAGGTTTAAGTCTGAAAGACTAAAAGTTGAGGCCCTGAAAGTTATAAATCGAATATCGAAGGCCTACTATGCCCCATATTTGATTTTCTTAAAGATAATTATCGATACTCTTCTTTTTTCTCAAACTATTGAAGCCGTCGATTTGAAAATTTTAAACCACACCCAGAAAAGGCACTCGGCATTCTCCTCTCAATTTCTCCCTCTATCTGAAGGTATATTTCCCACCCAACAGCTTGGGAATCGATCAATAAAAACAAGGAATTCTTCCCTAGATTGGATTTCTTTACTAACTTTGTTTCATTATTCATTTAATTTTACAGATTGATAAGTGAAGAATTCAGCTCTCAGCATTTCCCCTTCTTAAAGTGAGATTTCTCAAGTAAATTCAAAATGGGTCAGATCCAGTACTCGGATAAGTACTTTGATGATACCTATGAGTACAGGTACTTCAGTTTAATTTCATTTTTCTTCTTACGTGTATGGCTATCTGTATATATGTGTACATATTTTACTGGGGCTTCGAAATTTTCAGGCATGTGGTTCTTCCGCCAGAAGTTGCCAAATTGCTTCCAAAGAATCGCCTTCTCTCTGAAGTAAGTTGTGCGTTTTAAGGAAAAATTTGCACTTCTGTATTACGAATTATATTGTTACTAACTTGAATTAATAACTGCGTAAAATTAATAAAAATTATTAAACACCTTAAACATATATAAAATAATAAAAGAGGAAATTCTAGGAAACACTGTGTTCATATACCTCAAATCTAGAAATTTACAATCTCTGTATTGTTAGTTCATGTAAAGTAGCAAATAACATATTTTTATTATATCTCCGTTAAAGAAAACTAGAAAAAATTGTAAATGAATGTGCAGTAACAAATACTTATTGATAGTGATGTCTAGAGCTTGTTTGGCTTGGCTATGCTTAATAGTTAGTTATAACTTATAAGTAACTTCTTTTGTCAAACATGTATTAGCTATTGCAAAAGTTACATTTTTTTTTTAATTGATTTCGTATTCAAACTATGAATTATGGACCCTTCTACTAGGGCCGCATATTGTGTCCAACATGTATCGTGTAGAGTCAGAAACCAACACTTGAAGACATGTTTTCGACAAGTTGTATCTTTTAAATATCTAATGCTCAAGGGATACTTTAAGGAAATTCCTTGGGCAAGGGTCCGACATGCCATGTATTGTGTTCTATTATTAAAAATATAAAAATAAAGATAAGTGTCCCTGTCCGTGTCCTACTTTTTTGAAAAAACACTGTTGGCATGTCCATGACATTCTTAGAATTCAAAAACTTATGTTACTAAAAGTGTCTTTGTAGAGAGAGACTTTACTTTTTTTAAGCTTAGCCAAACATGCTTAGTTGTAGTTTGAGTTGAATTATTTATTGTTCCTATAATTTTGTAACATTATTAGTTGGTTGAGATGAATGATGATGATTTGTGATAATTTAAGTTGAATGGTTTTTGCAATTAGGGGTGCTTTGGTATGTCTAAACCATTTATAATGGCATTTCATCTTTTCTACTTTCTATTTTGTTACTGCACGTGAAACATCAATAGGAAAATTTAGTTTTCATGTATATGCTGTATGAAGTGTAGTTACGCCTTGTTATACAGGGTATGTTTTTTAAGTTTTCCGTTTTTTATTATTTGAAGAAGTTTTTCTGTTTTGTGACTTGGAAAAGAAAAGTAAAAAATGAAATGTATTGTCCTAGTTTTTCATTTTGTTAATTGAACTTAATGGTTTTTGCTTTGAGACTATGGCTGTGAAATCGGAGATAAGAAAGAAATTCGAATCTTTCTATTTTGCATGATCTGTTTTAAGTGACTTTAATTCGTAAAATATGTTAATGATACTTGGGTTGTTACTAAAATGATTAAATTAACATGCTTTGACAATTTTCTTCTGTTTTCTTGGAAAATTTTCAAAGGCCACAAGCATTAAAGATCAATGATTCTATCATTTTCATCATGTTCTTAAAATTCTTGAGTTGGGAAGGAATTCTTTTCTACTTTTCTGGAAATTTTGAAGTCTGGTTTCAAAACGGTTTATTTTAATTTACTTAATTCTTTTAAATGGAGACTTGAGGAAATATAAAGATAGATTCCTTTCATAGATGCTTTCTAAGTATTGTATTTTGGTTGGCTGTTAGAATGAATGGCGTGCAATTGGGGTTCAGCAGAGCCGAGGGTGGGTTCATTATGCAATTCACCGCCCAGAGCCTCACATCATGCTCTTCCGGAGGCCACTGAACTATCAGCAGCAGCAGGAAAACCAGGGTGGGCAAAACATGGTTGCCAAGGGATGATTCCTTGCTCTGCCTTTCCACCTTTCCGACGTCTGATTACTTATAGTCACTCTCGTTTCTGCTAGAAATGAACCCACTCTATGATAAATACTCTGTGACGAAATTTGTGTACCGGGTGAATGTCAGAAGTGTTTAGTGCTGTGATGTGGAGAATTTCAATGTCAAACTTCTGTTTCAAAGAATTTGATGTCGAACTGGTCCCTGAAATGCATTAGTAATATTTCAGATTCGCTGTTAAAGTCTTGTTCTTTGTTACTGTGTTGCTTTATCTTGCTTTGATATCTTCTGGTCCTCAACTTTCAGTTATTAAATTGTTTTGGGGCCAATAGTTTGCATATTCATCTCATTTTCTTAAAGATTTCCATATTCTCAAGTGATGTTGAGAAAGATATTAGTGGTCTGAATATAATTAGTAATATCTTCTAGCGAGGCCAGGCATTTTCTGTCGTTTGAACGGTGGCTTTTAGATGACATAGTAAATGTGTGCAAATTTGTATGTGCAATTCTTGTGATCGGTTGTGTGTAAGTTTTCTTCTTATATTTCTGATTTTTAGGATATTAAGATTGCATCAATAACAAATATTAGGTTTGCAATTCAAAATTTTCCTATTAGTAAAAATTTTCACGGGAGTTTCTGTTCAAACTTTTTGCACTATACCCATGTTTTCTTATGTTCTTGGCATTGTTTCAAGATTGTTGTATATTCTAGCTTATTACCTTGTAGATTTGAGTCTAGGGAGATAATTTAACCATAGCAGGTTTGCCAAATGTGATTGATGTACACCCATATCCACGATAGAAAATTGGATCCATGAATCATTAATTTCTCTCTTTACATGGATTTATATAGGGAAACTTTTACAAATGGTTTTGGTACTCTTTTGTAAACTTTAATCCTTTACCTCTCAATAAAAAATTCGAGAAAAGAAAGTAAAAATTCTCGTGATTTCTATCCATGGACCATGAGTCACTTAGAAATTGAAAAGTTGGATTATGAAATTGTGAAACATAATTTTTGAATTGGATCAAGACTTCCACACTCTTGTTCTCAATGACTCGACTTGGTGAAAGAAATATCAATGTCTTATGATACACGTTTAAATGTCTACACAAAATCATCGAACATTAAAATACAAATTCACTATTATAGCATGCCACTACATTATATAGGCAACTAAGGCATTGTAATAAGATGATACTTCCTGTAATTTAACTGTCATATAATTGCATTTACGCTGCACTTTGAGATCCAGAAGTGTAAACCTGGTCGAGCTGGCCAGGCTAGCACGACATGGTCCAGCCTGGCGTAGATCATAGCCCAACCGGACCTGCTTTAAACCTAGTCATTCCCCATCTTCGTTTACGAATTAATTACGGGAGAGTGCCCAACAAACAAGGCAACATGGCCCATGAGCTTATCTTTCCTAGAAAATGTTGTACCACAAGAGCATTGCCATTTAATGTCACCACAATGTTTCTCATGTGCGCGCAGATCAGATTGAACGGAAAACTGTTTCGTGTTGCAGCGTTTGTACACATAAATTTTCGGACAATGGCTCCTCTTGTAGTGATTCTTCACACAAATCATCGATTTCAATGGTTGAAACTTCTTATGGTTCTTGTTCCATCTGCAACCTTCTTGTGGACATGAATATTTTCTCGGAAAAACATCGTCAACTCGACTAGAATTCCGGTTGTTTTTTATGGGATTGCTCAAAGCATCCTTAAACTTGTATGCATCCCCATGAGCCCTCATGTGCATCCTCAAATTTGCATTCCTTTTAAACCATTTGCCACAAACTTGACAACAATGTGTATACTTTGCTAATAAATCTGCAATGTCCAATTCGATGATATCACAATTCTTCGTCCAATGAAATTCCTCTTTACTAACTTCATTCTTAGAAGATATACTAGGATTGTCATAGTTTGTACTATACCAACCAAATATGTCATTGGAATAGAAATCCGGCACTTTTAGGTTCGACTGAATCAACGGACTATAGGTTGACTTAGGTCGTCCTGGATGCAACTCCTCGCCGTTAATGTCACCCAGGGGTGGTCCAACTGCCATTTGCTGGCATGTGAACATCATAGATGATGCAGTGACTACAATTTCTTGAATTAGGGTAACCATGGTGATGATCCCGACTGGAGTTGACTCCGGTGGCTGGCTATGATGTGGGGATAACAAGAAGATGCTAGCCAGTGACTGTACCTGATGAACCTTTTCCTTAAGGATGGACAGGTTGTTTAGGAAAGAACTTGTGTGTGTGTCTGAATTTGTCTCAACCATGTTGTCTTGATCTTGAGAAACACCATGTATTGGCAAGATTTGTTGTTCATTTGGGTCATATGAATTGGCTTCTGTAATCATCTTGAAAAAATTAAGCTAAATTCTCTATTTGATTCAAATTTCTTCAATTCCTGCAGTTTTACAAGTACGAAAATATGATTCATAAGGAAAGTACAACGAATTTGCTTAATAAATAGGC
>CAIGRF010190101.1:48678-65107 GCA_903798235.1 Fraxinus ornus | reverse complement strand
ATCCTTCTATGTGTATGAAGAAATGCTACAACCTAAAAGATTGATGCTCTTTTGCTATCTCCATCTCATCGATAAGCCTTTGTTTTATTTTGTAGCAAAAACATCATGACTTGTTTTGATTTTGTGACTACTTTTGCATGGGAAAAACTCTTTCATGAAGGTACTAGATAATAGGAAGGATGTCTAACAAGCTGTGATAATACAGTAGCTTGTAAATCTGTGATGGAGTGTATGTTTTGTAATACTTTTGAATACATAAAACATCTTCCTCGGCTTTTAAATATGTCATCTATATATCATGTATTAATTCTTACTAAATTTTAGGTTGTATGAAGCAAAGATTTTATTGAATTGCTAATTCAATAGGATGCTTAATTTTATCAAGATGAATGAGTTAGTGGTTAATTTCAATTTTATCTTTTAAATTGAAAGATTAAACTTGTCTTCATTTTGTCTTATTTTGTACGAATATTATACACTAGATAATTAAATCTATTGCGATTTGTATTTCTAACCATCATTCGAAGCTATTCCACGCTATTACATACTCAATTAAACTAAAACACGTGCATTGCACGTGCGTAAACTAGTTTATATTAAAATCTTTGAATTAATATTTGTCTCTTTTTAAAACAAAACTTTTTAATTTTTTATAGTCATTTTCAATAACACATTTACAAAAAAAAATATTTTGAACGTAAATTCAAATTTTTTTCCTTACTTTTTAACCACACATTCTTCAAAAACTCACTATTCAAAACATATATTTTTTTCTTAATAATGGCCATCAAAGATAAAAACCATTTTTTAAAATTTGATAAAACTTGATAGAACGTGTGAGTGAGAATTGTAGATTCCATAAAATGTATGATTAAAATATATGTTGACTCCGATTTAAATTTCAATCTACTTAGTTGAACCTAACATGGACTAAATTATCAAAAAATGTCTATACAAAAAAAGGGGTCTTCAAGAAGTATAAATATTTTATGCTGATGCATCTATTAGCACTTTAGTAGTTGAACCTGAACTAAATTATCAAAAAATGTCTATACAAAAAAAAGGGGTCTTCAAGAAGTATAAATATTTTATGCTGATGAACACATAGCTTTAACACCAACTTGTGCTTAGACTTTTTGTATGTAGATTAGAGTCAGTTTTTGTTGACATAAGCTCGATATTTTCATTTAGGGTTTAGATTTTTTCTTAGTTGTGAAATGCTTGATTTCGTATATTACCGAGTTAAACATTCATAAATTGAGTATAGTTTAAATTTCACCGGATTATGTACTTTTGAAAAATTAATGATTAAATTATAATAACTTCTGCTTAAATATACTTGTATATATAATATCACATTTATTATCCACATATTTCATAAAACTCACAATGTATAATCACTTAAATTAAAATTTAATCACCAACTAAATATGTAGAAATATCAAAATAAATCGGGAATCATGTTACTTGTATATTTTTTGTTGACAGCATCAAATCCATTTATTTTAAAAATTATTTTTTTAAATCAAATCTTGAATTTTAACAACACATGGTTGTCAACCATGTTTGTATAACTACCTTTATTGATAAATCAAATCGATAAACATTAAGATTATGTTGGACAAAGGGCATAGACATGTAATAATTGTCCATTAAATGAGGGTTAAAATTAATTCGAAAAAAATGAATTTTAAAAATTGAGGACAAATAGACCCATAAATTACAAAAACTAGAGGAGGAGAAAATTAATCCCAAGTAAAACGAAAAAAAATAAATAGCATATAAATTGAAAAGGAAAAAAAAGGTAAATAGCACAGAACATTCCCACATTTAAATGTCATTGTGCAAAATGTCCATACCTTTCATTTTTTGACATTTTCACCACATACCTTCCACATTTCATTGCACAAAGGTCCCTTTCACCAATTTTTTCAATAAAATGACGATTTTACCCTCCTATTCAAATAAAACAAAACAAAAAGATAAAGATGAATAACCACCAACTGCAACTATAGTCCTTAATTTTTTAAAAAATTACAAAGAAATAATAAATTTTCCACCACTACCACTTTCACAACCTACCAAGCTGCCACCTATAAATTCACATAGCACCACCTTTCGGCCACCTCGCCCATCGAACTCCACCACCACCAATCTCGTTTCACTCCCCCACCGTCCTCTCCATACGAATTTGAAGATTGGAGTACTTATGACCCACCAATTTTGGTCAGACAGCTCTCTCTATGCATTGCACCTGTGGAGAGTTTTGGACCAGAAATTGAAACGGTTAAGGGGATAATTGGTTCAATTAGATTCATACTCATTATCGTTTGAGTTTGTTAATGGTTCGATTGATGCCAATTTGGGGATTTAGTGTTGTGGGATGCATGAATTGAAAGAGAAGAGTTTGACAAAATGGATGTCGCAATTGTCGAATGTCTAGATTACAGTAGAATGATTTAAGGCATGTTTGATTGATGTGAGACCATGTATATGTTCGTCGAGGTGATGGGTAACTATCGTTGGTGGTGCGCAACCGTAGGTAGCGTTGAAAGTGGGGTTGCCTGAAGGGTTGTATACAATAGTTTGGTATTTTAGGCTGTAAATGTGGCTGTTTTGACTGATTTTGTGATAAATACTGTAGGAGATGTTGGGAGATAGTGAAGCGAGAATAGTGGTGGTGGAGTCCGGCAGGCTTGGTGGCCAGAATGTGGTGCTATGTGGATCTATAGGTGACGGCTTGGTGGGGTTGTGAAAGTGGTGATGATGGTGAAGAATTTAGGATTTATTTATAATATTTTGAAAAATTTAGTACTATGATTTCAATTAGTTGTTTTTTTTTTTTCTTTTTGTTTCATTTGAATAGAGAGTAAAATTGTCATTTTATTGAAAAAAATGGTTGAAAATGATTTTTTGCGCAATAAAAGGTGGAATGTAGGGGTGCAAATGCAAAAAAATGAAAGGCAGGAACTATTCGCACAATGACATGAAAATGTAGGAACGTTTTGTGTTATTTATAAAAAAAATAAAAATAAAACTAAAATTAAAACTAAAAATAAAAAATAAAAATAAAAAAAATAAAAAAAGCATTTGCATACGCAGAAACGGGAGTGCCCGTATCAACAGACAACAGCCATCCGGCGACAACGCAAAAGGCATTTCAAGTTTTTTTTCATTCAACTTCTCGAATACCACAGATCGACCCTCTCTTTCTCGATCCACAATTACTCACAAGTATAGCTCCCGTGGGTTGTGAGCTCTTTCTTGACTCCTCTGTTTTTGTTTTAACTTCGTTTATTATTGTTGAAATCTGTTCTGTTATGGTTTTTCGTTCTCTCGACTGGGTTTCTTTTAATTTGACTATTTATTTGATAAAACTTGGGTTGGATTTTTCTTTCTTCTTACTATTAATTATCTTATGCATTGCTTCGTAATTCGCAGATCGAGCTATTGAAGTTTGTATATTTGTTGTTATTTTAGTCTTGAATTTTTGGTATTGTTACTTTTTATTTTTGCTTTGTTGACAGAAAGGGATTCCTGAAAAAAAATTCATCTTCAAATCTTGATAGCTTTATGATAAGTCTTTTTTTTTATTTTTTGCCCTCCCTTCAGATGCTTCTATTTTCAATTATTTTATTTTAGTGAAATCCATTTATTTGTGATGAATTAACTGGTGGGTTTGTGTTGTAGGAAGTGGAGGAGCTCATTTCTTGTGTTAGAAGAGAGATTTCACAGAACGGTGTTATATAAGGGGAACATATAATTTCAGTAGTAGAGAATGGCGTGTAGGGGGTTTTGGCAGTGCTTATTGAAGCTCCTGAACTTGTTGTTAACACTTGTCGGACTGGCAATGGTTGGTTATGGAATTTACCTCTTCGTGGAGTACAAAAATGCAACATCTTCCGGTGATGATGTCCCCATTGCACCTCCAGGTGGTGAGTTAGTGCAGCTTGGCCGCCCGATGCTCATGGCTGTGTCTTTAGCTGATAGCATTTTCGATAAACTCCCCAAAGCTTGGTATAATCATCCATTTAATTCTGCTTTCTATAATTTTAAAGTGTTCTCTCAATTTTAAATTAGTTTGCATCCTTTAGTTGGTTTTCCATGTAAACTTATTGCTTGAATGTACTTGCCATGTAATACACTTCACTATTACCTTCATTCTTGAGTGGAAGAAAATCCAAGTACTTTGAATTATATATGTACTGTTTTAGAAAGTGAGAATACTGAAATGACGTGCAGCCAAGCGTGAAAGTTAATTTTCTGTTCTTGGAAGCCATGGAATAACTAGAATGAATTAGTAATAAGCACGGGGATATTAGAGATATTGATGATGAAGAATGACTTAAAAGATCAAAGCCAGGTGGGATAAGTGGAGGGCTGCCTTTGGGGGTGTGTACAGTCCTATTTCTCTTAGATTAAAGGAAGTTGTTATTGGACTTCACATATTTGGTGATGGAATTCTGTCCGGCTATAACTAAGCCCTCGTTTGACACCCATTAATTTCTCATTCTCATTCTCATTCTTCATTTCAACCACAAATTCTTCAAATAAAATAAGATTACACACAAATCAAAAACTTTTCTACCACACATTCTCACATCAATCACTATTCTAAAATTTCTATTCTCCTCCAAATGGGTTTCAAACAGGGGCTAAATATCATCTAATGAATTTAGCTGTGAGTCTGAGATGAAAATGTTAATGTAGATATGTGGTAACCAAAGAAGAAAGAGTAAGAAATGAGTATGCTTGTAAGTTGTTGAAGGTAGTATCTGTCAGAGATCAATTCTGGGAGAATTGTTTCAGATGGTTTATGGGTGTGTTTGAGCCACATTATTTTGGAAGAATATTATGGAATAGTAGATTGACGGAGAATGTGTGGTTGAAAAAAAAAGTTATTGATGTGATGAAAAATATTATTTTTATTAAAGAATGTTTGGTTAAAAATGAGTAGAAGAATGAAAATGAAAATTTTAATGTGGCTCAAACATGGTCTAATCAAGAAAGGTGTGAGATTCACTAGTTATAAAAATTGATGGAACTATTATTACTGGTGAATCTAGATGAATATGGGCCTAGATGGTATGAAATGATTTAACTGGAATATTTGGCCCTTCATAGGTTAACTTCGTAAGCCTCAGTTGAGTTGATTTCACTTCTTTTTAAGGATGGAAGAATTTACCATCATGGAATGTGAGAGCAACACTTGTGAATTGGAATTTGGTGCTATCAATTTTTTGTGAGTTGGACAAATGGGGCATCTAAAATTTGGTTTCATGGAAAATCTGCCAAAACAAACAAAAGAACAATCACTGAAAGCACTGAAAGTGAGAGCTCTTTAATACATATGAAATAAATACATCAAATAGCCGTAAAATACGATGAGGTTCAGGCGTGTTGTAGCAAGCATACAAGGATTGAAAAGTGTCAATTTCGAGAAAGTGAAATTAATTAAATGAGATGGCTTAAGTTTAATCTTTTGTATATACCATCCAAAATTGTGTAGGGGTTTGGTTGGGCTTTGGATCAGTTGACCAGGATGGAATTTGGTGTCCCTTTGTGGGCGGTCTGTCATTTATACTATATAGTGAGACAAATTGCTACATTATATACTCAAGTATTGACTGCTTTATAGATTGTTAATCCAAAACCCTAGTGATGGTCCCCCCCACCACCCAACCACCAAACCCAACCCATCACCCAACCCACCCTAACAACCCACCACCCAACCCAACCACCTACGTCGGTGTCGCCGGCAATCTAACCCCACCCAAATGACTCCACCCCACCGGCCTCACGCCACAGATTTCCAGCCAAACAGCCGTAAACCACAATGCCGCAACTAGTGGGCCCACAACGGGAGAACCGCATCACGTTGCAGACGACGGCGAGCCACCAGAGACTTACTGCGACGTCATTGTTGAAGGAAATGGCGAAATTGCAGGTCCAGGTAAGGAGAAAAAGATGCTGGCTCACGCGTCCAGTTTCCCGATTCGGCCAGCTCCGACGCCGACGGGGTAGGCACGTGCTGCCGGCGCAAATCTGCCGGCGCGTGGGGCCTACGCGCCGCCGCCGGTAGTATCTCAGATGAAGTACAACGTCCCGAGGCCATCCAAACCATTGGTTTCATCATCTGCTGATCCACATGCACGAAATCTAGGGAGATAGATCTATGCAACGGGTCCTAAGACTTTCAATTCACGCTTTACGATTGAGGCAAAGGAGTTTGTAGTGGTTGTTACCGATTTAGGCATAGTTAAGTTTTCAAAATGGGGACCGAAGGTATCAGACACTATTTGCATGGGCCGGTATAGTGCCGTTTGGATAGTGAATATGATGGAGAAGCTGCGGGCGGCTAGTAACACGGTGGATTATGTCGCTTTAATGAGTTCTCGAGCATTCTTGGCACAACGATGTGCCAATAGTCGGTTTGTGATGATAGCACAGTATGGGGAGAGGCGTAGAAGAGGAGTCGTGATGGTGCCGGAAGGAGCGAATGGAGAGGGATGGATGGCAGTTTCACGCGTGTTTCAGGCAGTCATCGATTCATTTGTTGTCGGAGATAAGACTAAGCATCGAATAGCCGAAGCAAGGAGTCGAGTTGGGATGACGTATGCCGATGTTACAGCAAACGCAAGGGAGTCAGAGAAGGCCAATCAGCGAGTGCTGTTGCATAAAGGAAGCGCTGTAAACAAGAGTTGCAATTCTAATGCAGTCTTAAGGGCTCGTATCGAGGCATTGAAAGAGGAATTTGATGAGTTGATTAAGATTGTGGATAGTGGGATTATAGAGGGGCCTAAGAACACTTTTTGCCACAAGTGTGGGGTGGGTGTGGAAGAACCTTTAGACAAGGGCATATATGCAGTGGAGTTGGACCATAAGGAGCTATCATACGTAAGGGCACAATCTCAAGATATACAGGCGGAGGATAAGGTGGAGGTAACAGAAAATGTTGATATGGATTCTATGATTGAGGCATACCGAGAGGCGGATATGGGTATTATGAATCTGGATACAGAGACTTCGGAGGCGACCAATTGTCTTACGGGTGAGGGCGCTTTGGGGGAAAGATCAAACTTGGTGATTGAGAATCATCAAGGTAGGATATGTTCAGCGCCTATGGTAAGGAATACATATGGTAGGAGATCTTCTAAGTCTTCGAAGGAAGGGGGCATGAGGTATGAGAACGCGTTGGTGGTGTGGGTTGGTGGAGACGAAAAGGGGGACACAGACATTGATGTCGTACATGTGGAGGAAGAGGGGGGACATGTTATTGCTCCTTTTGATGAGGATATGGCGAAAGTTAGTACTCTTGACATCAAACCACGACCATCAGACTGAGTGCTTCAAAAATTCTAGAATTTAGTAAGATGGTAGGGGTGTCATGTGATGGGTATGAAAATAGACTTCTGCAACTATTTGATGAGTTGGAGGCTAGTAGGGGACAGGAGATGAGTACTTCAGGAGGTAAGACAAGAAGAAAGGGTGATCGTGAGCTTAAGCGTCTAGAATGTTCGGTTAATTATGATGTCAAGGGAGGCGAGTCAAGGAGAGGTATGGTGGGGAGAGATGACGAAATGTTTAGATGACTCCGAAAATTATTAGTTGGAATGTGAGGGGGCTTAATGAAGCCGGGAAAAGATTGGGTGTTCGAAATCTTTTGAGGGGATGGAGGGCGAACCTTGTATGTCTACAAGAAACTAAGTTGGAGGTCATTTCGAGGGCTGTTGTGAGTAGCTTATGGGGGGGACAACATGTAGGGTATCAGTATGTTGGATCGTCAGGGGCGTCGGGGGGTGTGTTAGTGATGTGGGATACTAGAGTTTTTGTTATGGAGGAGGTTAGTGAGGGGATTTTCTCCCTATCACTTTCGTTTAGAAATATTGGGGATAATTTCATTTGGATGTTTATTGGAGTTTATGGGCCTAATTTAGAAGTGGGTAGAGAAAGATTGTGGGATGAATTGACTGGGATGATGAGTTGGTTGAATCTCCCAACGTATATTGGAGGAGATTTTAATGTGGTTCGATTTCCTACTAAGAGGTCCACTGGGGGGAGAGTAACGGGGGCGATGGAGGATTTTTCTGATTTTATCATAGATAACATGCTCGTGGGTCTACATTTGATCGGGGGAGATTTTACTTGGTCTTCTAACCGAGACCAACATGTCTTATCCAGAATAGATCGATTTTTGGTTTGTGGAGAGTGGGAGGCAAAATACCCAGAGGTCACGCAGAGGAGATTGGGGAGGTTGTATTCAGATTATTTCCCTATTTCATTGTTTGGGAACGCAAGGCGAGGGAAAAGAAGGCCTTTTAGGTTCGAGAAAATGTGGTTAAAAGTGGAAGGTTTTGGAGAACGAGTACGGTACTGGTGGGCATCCTATGATTTTAGGGGGTCTCCTAGTTATGTTTTGGATCGAAAATTGAAGGTTTTGAAAGAGGATCTTAAGAGATGGAATGAGGAGGCGGTGGGAGACGTTAGCTATCGCAAAAATCAATGTCTTTCAGACTTAGAAGAGTTGGATGGGAGGGAGGAAATTGGAGGTTTGACAGGGAAGGAGAGGGCAAGACGTGGAGAAATAAGGGAAGAGTTGGAGAGGTTGGTGGAGATGAAGGAGATTGCTTGGCGTCAGAGATCCAGGGTCAAGTGGTTGAAAGAGGGGGACAGATGCACTCAATTTTTCCATAATGTTGCTAACTCCAACAGACGTAACAATTCTATCACTATGTTAGAGATGGATGAGGTTACTTATGAGGAGCCACAGGAGATCGGACCCATATAGTAAGCTTTTATCAGAATCTTTACCAGGAGCAGTTGGACTGGAGGCCAGTATTGGATGGACTGGATTTCTCTACTAATAATGAGGAGGATGCCATTTGGTTAGAGAGACCGTTTGAGGAGGATGAAGTTAGGGAGGTGGTGTTTAGCATGAATGATGATAAAGCCCCAAGACCAGATGAATTCTCTCTCTTTCTATAAAGGTTGTTGGGAAGTGGTCCGATCTGACATTATGAACGTTCTTACCCATTTTTTTCAGCGCGGAAGATTCTCAAGAAGCACTAATGCGACTTTTATTGTGCTTATTCCGAAGAAGTCGGGAGTGACAAATATTAAGGATTTTCGTCCTATTAGCTTAGTGAGTGGGGTTTACAAGATTGTTGCGAAAATTTTGGCGAATAGATTAAAGGAGGTACTGGGTAAGGTGGTGTCTAAATTTCAGAATGCTTTTGTCAAAGGGCGGCAGATTTTGGATTCCGTACTTATTGTAAGTGAATGCATTGATTCCAGAATGCGACTAAGGGTTCCAGGAATGTTATGCAAGCTTGACATCCAGAAGGCCTATGATCACGTTAACTGGGGTTTCATGTTGTATATGCTCAGGCGATGTGGCTTTGGGGAGAAGTGGTGCCAGTGGATCCAGTTTTGTATTTCTACGGTTTCTTTCTCAGTCATGGTGAATGGTGCTCCAGAGGGTTATTTTCGTAGTAGTAGAGGACTGAGGCAAGGAGATCCTCTATCCCCTCTGCTGTTTGTCATTGTTATGGAAGCTCTAAGCAAGATGCTTGAGAAGGCAGTGGGCCAAAGCCTGTTAAGGGGCTTTGGTGTTGAGCAGTTGCAGGTTTCTCATTTACTATTCGCAGATGATACGTTGATTTTCTGTGATGCAGATGCAGAACAATTCAGAAACTTGTGTCGCCTTCTCTTGTGCTTTGAAGCTATCTCGGGATTGAGAATCAATTTGGGAAAATCTGAGGCTATTACTGTGGGAGAAGTTGATAATGTAGAGGAGTTGGTTGCGATATTGGGTTGTAGGGTGGCGCATTTGCCTATGACATATCTTGGGCTTCCTCTAGGAGCACGGTTTAAAAGTATACAGATTTGGAATAGTATTGTGGAAAGGGTGGAGAGAAGACTTGCGGGTTGGAAGCGTATGTACCTCTCAAATGGAGGGCGCCTTACCCTCATAAAATCCACTTTGTCGAATCTCCCTACTTATTTCATGTCACTGTTTCCCATTCCTAGCGCAGTGGCAAAAAAATTAGAGAGGATCCAAAGAAAGTTTCTTTGGGGAGGCTTAGGGGAGGAGAGGAAACTACATTTGGTTAATTGGCGAGTTGTTTGTTCTCTTATAAGATCCGATGGTCTCGGATTGAGAAGTCTTGTACTGTTTAACAAGGCTTTGTTGGGCAAGTGGCTATGGCGATTCGGAGTAGAGAGGGAGAGTTTTTGGAGAGAAATTATAGGGACTAAATATGGCGTCGTGGAGGGGGGTTGGTGCTCGGGTGAAAGGCGTGGTTCCTACGGGGTGAGTTTGTGGCGATATATTCGGGGAGGGTCGAATGACTTTCGGGACAGATTGACTTTTATTGTAGGGAATGGTAGCTCCATCAGTTTTTGGGATGATTGTTGGTGTGGACATCAACCGCTCAAATTGGGATTCCCTTCTTTATACCGAATTGCGTTGGAACCGTCTGTCATGGTGTATGATGTTTTAGATTCCCATAATGGGAGCTCCAGTTGGAACATTGCTTTTGGTCGGGGTTTGCAGGACTGGGAGTTGGATGACTACGCACTGTTTTTGGCATCCCTATATGAGGTTCATATAAGGGTTGGAGAGGGTGACTGTAGCAGGTGGAAACTGACACGTGATGGTATCTTCTCAGTCTGCACCTATTTTAGATCCTTATTGGGTATTGAAGAGAGTTCGTTTCCTTGGAAGATGGTTTGGAAATGTAAATTGCCCCCTCGAGTGGCATTTTTACTTTGGACGGTGGTTAGGGGACAAATACTAACGGTGGACAATCTTCGTACTAGGGGCTTCTATGTTACAGAGTGGTGCTATATGTGTAAGAGGGATGGGGAGACGATTGACCACCTGTTTCTCCACTGTGATGTCGCTCGTCTACTATGGAATGATATTTTGGCGTCACAAAATATGGATTGGGTATTGCCAAGGACCATGAAGGATTTGCTAAATGCATGGAGGAGGAAGTTGCGAGATAAGGATAGTAAACTTGTTTGGGATCTTATTCCGGGATGCATTGTATGGTGCTTGTGGAGAGAAAGAAACAACCGCTGTTTTGAAGACCAATCACGGACTAAAGCGCAGATTAGGGAATTGTTTTATCTGACATTGTATACTTGGTTCAATACTGAGGCTATTAGGCATATAGATGGGCTGCCTAATTTCATGTCGTTCTTTTCTGAATTAAAATGATTGTACACTCCCCGTGTATTATGCATTGATTTATAAAAAAATTTGATTACCTTTAAAAAAAAAAAGTATTGACTGCTTTATATTTTTGAATTGTCGTTATAAAACTGCATGAGAGGTCTTATTTTTAATGATTTATTCACCTTCATTTCCTGTATTTCCTTATCTATCACTTGCTGTTGGCAGTTTCTTTCTTTCTTTTTAAATAAATTGCTTCATGCTTATTGATTTCTCGCATATCATCTAATTTGCTTGATCAAGAATAGATTTCTTCAATTGTTGACACTTGACATAATTGTTAAGGGCAAACCTAGGTGTGCGCCTTGGGCTCTTCTTTGATGTTTAAATGCCAAGCTTTAAAAAAGTGTAGAAAAATCGAGGTGTTGAAAACACACAAAGCACAAAATAAGCACATTTTACTAATTTTGGTGTGTTTCGAATCCTTTCTACTCATGAAGTAACATTTTGCTTTTAGATTGTTGCTTGGCATTGATATTTGGGTGTTGAAATTTAGAGCATGTTTGATCCCCATTTTATTGTAAGAATGCATTTTGGAATAGTAGAATGATGGAAAATGTGTAGTTAAAATATAAGGAAAATTTTTGGATTTGCGTGTAATATTATTTTATTGAAGAATGCGTGGTTAAAAAGAAAAGAGAAAAAAATGTATTTTGAAAATAACGGGGATCAACCAAGGGCTTAATTAGTTAGTATATGAAATGCATATATCTTAATCCAAGATTATTTGACACCGATTTTACTCGTTTTATTGTGATATTGACTGATATTTTTCAAAAACTATTATAATTCCTGAATTTTATCAACTATATTATGCATTTCTAAATTGTACATATATAGGCCCTGTTTGAGTCGTCTTTTTCTTCTTTAAAAATGAAAAATATAACCGTTATCCATCACATCAAACCATCAAATTTGAATTTCTATCTCTTGTGTGGGACTCAATAACGGCTATATTTTTTATTCTCATTTTAGAAAAAGGTGGCTCAAACGGGGCCATAATATGTGTGTTACTTTGATGAACTTCATCTCCATTTGTGCTTAAGCCCAAAGATCCTCTAGTGCCTTGATGTCCTTTGCTCATTTATCAACTATGGTGTTGGCATTCACCATTGGGACCTGACACTTTTTTGCTCATTTATCAACTATGGTGTTGGCATTCACCATTGGGACCTGACACTTTTTTAGTCGAAGTTGTCATCCAAGTAGTTTGCATTCTCCGTTACAGTTCTTTAGCAGTTTTGAATCTTTCCTCTACCTCCTCATTGAGAGACTAGTTGTTGACCCTTTATCCCTTTCAATTGGAAGTGGACCAATATTTGATTCATGGATTTTTAGTTGAAGGGGGGGACTGGGAAGTTTTCCCCTCCCATCCTTTTGACCCACAATTGTTATGATCTCTTTATATGTTCTGAACTTAAGCACTTCCTCCTATCTCCTCATCCTGCATCCTAATTGCAAAAATGAGTTTATGGTATTTCAGAATGGTATACTTTTATCCAGGATAATTATTAGGATGGTAGGTTGAAACCCGTTGAAGCATCCTTTTGTTGTAATAATAAAAACCTAAATAACAGGGCAATTATTCAATTTAAAAAGTGGCCAGCATATCAAGTTTTTTGTATGAGGCGCATTAATGAGATTGGCTTAAAACACTTGCTATTTGAGAGCTTTGGCTGTGGGATAACAAAAGCTAGAGAAGGTTAACTGCTGGACAGCTTCGGGGAATCTCTCATAAAGCCTCCTATGATGGTTTTCATGATGGGGTCTAACGTGGATTGTATAAGCAATGAGTTGGTGAATGGGTTAAGGATATTTTTCTGGAGAAAATGTGGTTTTAGAGAGTTTTTTACTTCAAAAATGCACATAATTGCAACAATCAAAATACAGCTCCTACGAAAAATACTGCTCCATTGAATTATTTGTTTGGCATGATCAAATTGTGACAATCAACTGTCATAGGAATTCTCTTGTAAGACCACATACGATGGATTTTTCCACTTGTTCTAATGTGGATTTCAATCCCTGTGGAAGACAGAGACAGTATATGCCTAGTTTTATATGTTCTTTTGAATCTGACAAAATATTGAAATATTTCATGGGAAATTTAGTGGAACTATAATAACATTTGGGATTTTTGGTTGCAAGTCAAGATCTTATATTAAGTAGCATCCCCACAAAGCAATTTTTTAATTAACATTGTTTATTTATTAATTAAAAAAATCTACAATTGCATGGCAGAATCACTCAGTAAAGCAGCAATTAACCAATCACTCACTATCACAAAGGGGTGGATGTATCTTGGTACTATTACTAATATCCAAGAGGAACTTCATTCTATTATATACCTATAATGCTGGCAACAAACCTGTAACTTTTTCCATTTTCTACAAGTACTCGGTCTCTGGTCAGAGGAGTCTTTGCACATTTGTGATTTTCTTCTTTCCTTTTGGGCGGGGGTTGGTATGGGGTCTTTCCTGGAAGAAGAGGAGGAACGTGTGAAAATGTTGATGATGTGTAAATTCTGCGAGCCACCTGTTCTGAAAATATGGTATTTTGAGCAAGATTGGTTTCCTACACATATGATGATGAGAGATACATTATGATGTCCGGCGATGCACTAGGTGATAAATAAATTGAGCCATTTTTCATCTGATTTCATGGCTATTTCATTTTATCTATTGTCTAGGAGCTGTATCCATCTTTACTTATTTACCAGAAAAGTACGTCTCTTGAGATAATCTTTTAACCAAGGAATGCTTAATGTTTACTTATCACATTTTCTACATGCAGGTTCATATATTCTTTTATCGGCATTGGTGTAATACTTTTTGTCATTTCCTGTTGTGGGTGCATTGGAACAGCTGCACGAAATGGATGCTGCCTGACTTGTGTATCCTTTATTTCTGATGACGTATAAGCAAATTTGACATGATTTTGTACAAATCTCTAATATCCCTTTGATTGTATACTTGTGCTAATATCTTACTGGGCTAATGATGATAACATCTTAATTGATGTGGTTCTTTGCCGTCATTCTTGAGCTTTTGTTTATAGTTGGATAAAAGCTGTGACGGTCAAACATAAAAATGTACATCCAATTGTTAGCGCCTTTTTTAACAAAAGGATTTCCCAGTTAGCTCACTGATATCCAAGACAATTTTGGGAGATTCCATTTCCCCCTTTGCTTATGATAACATCTTTTTGACAAAATATGGTTTTCTTAACAATTAATGAGGATATTTGTAGAATTAAAGGAGTTAATTCTGTTATAAAGATCTGATTGATCTGGAGTTGATTTTCACGTGTCATGTATTTATGTATTTATATTTAGCTGTATTAGTTTCCTATTTTTCTCTGATTTGGTTAGATATGTTAGATATACTACTTTCCTAAATTAGTGGCTAGAATCAAGGAATGTGAATCAGCCTGTGATTTCTCTTCCTGTACTTGTATATATTCAGCATTCTCTGTGATTAATAAAACAAGTTATTTCACCATCTTACTCCAAAATATTTACTTCATATCATCTTTGGGTCCCAATCATTTTTCTGTGGTCTGTAAACCCTTCAAGATTGTGAAAAATGTGGATTGTGGTGTATAGATGCATCTGTTATCATCTGTTTCTTCTTCTTCTTTATGATTGTGATTGGATTCCTTAAGGTAATAAAGTATGCAGTATTGCTAATCTTGTTGATCTTGATTGAACTGGGATTAGCTGCTTTTATATTCTTTGACAAAAGCTGGAGAGAGGTGAGTCTTACTATATCTGCTATTTTCATATCTTCAGTTTGGAAATTTTTAGTCAATCTGATTACATTTAAATATACTACTCAGGAAATTCCAACTGACAAAACCGGAAATTTTGATATGATGTATGAGTTTCTGGAGAAGCACTGGAAAATTATCAAGTGGGTTGCTCTTGGCATTGTTGTATTCCAGGTAAGGTCTTTGATGGTATTTTGTTTTAGTATGTAGTTGTCAATGGTTTGATCATTTCTGTGAAGTACTTGGTTTTAGACTTTAGCATCTTTTAATAAATCATATGCAACTATGTTGCACCTTTCCCATCCTTGCTGAGTTGCTGAGTTATTAATAGGAAGCTCTCAGATATTTCTTGTACTAAAAGTTGTGATTCTAAGTTCTGTTTTTGATAAAAGTTGAAAATATGAACTAGTTTTATGCGAATATTTTAACACATTTTTCTGCCTTGAACATGCATCAGAATCTCTGATCGTTGATGTGTGATGATTATCTCCATATAATTAGCACTGCTCTCTATTCCAAAAGATTGTCTTCTAGTGATCATAATAATTCACAATAAAAGATAAAATTGGTATGAACATGAATTCGAATTCGACTTTAAATCCATTGGATTTCCACCTCAAAATCCCTAGCAATGCCTACCAGTCATGGCTAAAGTTTTGGTCCCAGAAATTAAAACTCAATTTAAACGCAAATACTAACAAGAATGCAACATAAAACTAGTTAACAAATATACAAATTTGTATGTAAGCAAAAATAAGGTTTCATAAACTCCAAGAGAAAGTGATCAAAAGTGTTGGTGTGGTTTCTTTCCAAATATTCAGTTGTGGTATAAAAGCAACAAAGGGATATCCCACAAAAGTGTCTGGTATGATGGATTGGTGGAATCTCCCAACTTGCATTGAGCGTGATGTTAACGTGGTTCGATTTTCTCTAAGAGGTCGAGTGGTGGGAGACTAATTGGGGCTATGGAGGAATTTTCGGATTTTATTAGGGAGAACGTGTTGGTGGATTTGTCTATGATTGGGGGAGATTTTACTTGGTCATCTAACCGGAGAATGAGAGACGTGGAGTATTAAGGGACGAACTTGTGAGATTGGTGAAGATGGAGGAGATTGCTTGGCGCCAGAAATACAGGATTACGTGGTTGAAAGAGGGAGATAAATGCACTAAGTTTTTTCATAGGGTTGCCAATTCTAACATGCGGAATAATTCTGTCACAGTGTTGGAGGTGGATGGGGTTAGTTATGAGGATCCACAGGATATTGGGACCCAAATGGTGGAATTCTATCAGTATCTTTATAGGGAGCAGTTCGAGTGGAGGCCAGAGTTGGAGGGACTGGAGTTTTCTACCATTACGGAGGAGGATGCTGGCTGGTTGGAGAGACCATTTGGGGAGGACGAAATTAAGGAGGTCGTATTTAG
>CAIGRF010190101.1:0-27005 GCA_903798235.1 Fraxinus ornus | reverse complement strand
CAAGTTTTATTTAATTAAAAATTAGGTATGAATTAAATATTTAAATAATATTATAATACTAATATTTCAAACCCTAATTCATTTTCAATCCATATTTTTTCTCTCACCCTCTCCTCTCTCTCTCCATAATCGCCGTCGACCGTCGCCGCCCATCGCCTCCTCCTCCATTCTCCCCTTCCTCCCCTCTCGCCTTCCTCCCTCTCCCCTCCCCTCGCCAAGCAGCGATTTCGCAAATCGCTGCTGGGGCAGCAGCGTGAAACCCCGTTGGATTTGAAGTGGGTTTGTAACTGGGAAATCCACTTGAGGTGTAGTTACAGTTACTGGGATTGTAACTATCCGTTTCAAGTCTTTCATCGTTGAGGGATTTGGATCTGAAACCCTCCATTTTTGTGAAAAAATAGTTCAAGATTCCTTTTCTGCTCGTGTGGAGATGCATATATGTGTGTAAGGCTTATGTGAACGTGGTTTGATTTCTGGGTGGCGGCTCCTGAAGATACGTGTGATGAGGAGCTTTCCCAGCAGCGAAATCTGGAGATGGTGTAGGTGTGGTTTTTGAGGGTGGATTTGCGGTGTTGAGGGATGGTAGTGGATGTGGTTTATGAGGTTTTTTTTTGTTCTCAATGGTGTAGGTGGATCTGAAGATGTTAGTGATGGATTTTGGTGTAGGTGGATCTGAAGATGTTAGTGGTGGATCGGCGTTTGGGGTGGTGGTCGTGCTTTGTTTGGTGGCTGTGGGTGGTGGCGGTTGAAGTAGTGCCAGTGGTATGTGACCAAGTATTTGGTTATTTGTGACCAAGTATTTAACTGTGACTTAAAAGTTTGACAATATGTGACTAAAAAATAATCTGTGACCAACAAATTTGAAAATATGTGACCAATGAAATTAATCATTTTTTATGTGACCTAAAAATTATATAAACTGTGACCGTAAAAAAAAATCGTAACCAATTAATTTGAAAATTTGTGNGAACGACCGCCGGAACAATCGTCGGAGAAGAGTTGTGATCAAAACGGTTGCTGGAATAGTCCCCGGAGCGATAGGAGTGGTGGTGGGGGGGTGAGGTGGGGTAATAATGTTATATTAGAATTAAATATGTAATAATATATTGATTTAATAATTTATTATTTCATAAATAAATAAATAAAACCTGATTTTTTAATTTTCAAACTATAAACATGATTTTTGATTTGGTGTAAAGTATATACCTTATTTATGAATTTTTCCCAAAAACAAAGTCAAATGAACACCAAACTTCCAACATTTTTTAGGTGGAAAATTATATCAATCAAACACAATTAATTACAATTCCCGATAAAACAATTTCTAGACAATTCAATTCCCTATAATTCATTTTCTTTCCCCCTATTTTCCACATTTGCAATCAAACGGACCCAAAATTTTACAGGTTTTCTTCAATCAATAAAGGCATTTGAACAGTAAAAACAAACCTCTATAAAAATCATTGCACATGGGGTAGTTGGTGATCTGAATTCACTCTTTTCCTTTTAAAGACCCATTTTTCACAAAATACACAATAAAGGCCACATCACAACAACCTATTAATATTATCTTCATGCGTACATATGAGCTACAATCAACCAAATTCATCTACAGTCCCATTCTTTGGGTTCTCTACACTCCTATCAATATTGACGATTGAAGTTCCCTTTTCTGAGCCAGCACTTAAACTAGAATCAGTTCGGCACACACGTTTGCGGGGCTTTCTCAGCGCAGGGTCATTATCAGAATCCATACTCTGATGCTGCACGTCCTTCGAGAGCTTCTCTGCACCGGTACGACTTATCTCCAGCTTGACATATCTTTTGGAAGCAGGAACTTGATTTTCACCAAATGGTCCAAAATTATACATTGTTTTAGCTTTCTTGGGATATGCAATGGGAGAAACTGAAGGCCAGGAATTCAAATTTAAATGTAAAGCACTTGACTCAATATTAGCCCTCCTTTCAGCCAACCCTAATTCAGTTGAGCCTCCATCTAAGCGTCTACATATACTGCCTCCAGAATCACCATTGGTATTTTGTACGTTTTGATCATCGGAATCTGCATCTGCATCTGTTATGTCTTGATGTACTTCCTGATAGAATTTATCAGTATTTTGTAAGAAACTAGAGATGATTAAAAAGATACGACTAAAAAATTAATAGCTGCCCACTGAGAAACGTTATGGAAACCAAAGCTAATACTAAAACACTACCAACCAGTCAAAGAACAGGGACAAAAGACAGTGATAGTTTCAACTAAAGAGTGCATTTATACAATGACAAACTACAACGATTCCACGTTGACACAAGTTGTACAATATGGACCCATGACGAAAGGCATGTTTTCAAAATGAAATGAGATACTTCGTATGGAACAAGTCCAACCTCACTCAGATGAGGGTCCATGTACAGCATTGCCACAAGGAAAAGGTATATTATTAATTTGAGGATATATCCATTCCAATAAAATATCAAAATGGAAAGGAAAGTAATATTAGAATTTGGAACAAGAGAGAAGGGTTTTCCAGGATATGAATAGAAGCCAAAGTATGAAAGGATAACATCGAAAAGTAAGAAGCAAAGGTATTATTTATAAATATTCTCATAAAAAAAAGTGAAATTAAGATGTCTAGGAGATTACATTTGACACATCAGAACATTTTATCAGAATAAGATACCCATTCTTCTCAAAATTCCAGCATCTGCAAATCAACAAACTAGAGAAAAGAGTACCTCATTTGGTATGTCGACAAACTGTTCAGAGTCAGATGTATCGCCGCCTTCCGAGTCTGTCATTTCTTCGCGCTCAAATTCTACATTTTCCCCAAATTCGTCCTCAGAGTCACTCAATTCTTCATGCTCCATTACAATTTCTGGGAGGGACTCCTCACCCATGTCATCAACAAATTTTTCACTTCTTTCATTTCTATGAGTATCCAACACATGGTCACCTGAATCCAGCTTGTCACTGATCCCCTCTGGAGTAGGATCCCTCTGCTTGCTAGAATCTTTCGTACTTTCAGAATCTATGCTTCCAGAAACTGCAGCATTTACTAATTTGTCTATACAATTTTCGGTCATATTTCTGTTTTCAATAGATTTATTGTTTCTGGATGTGAAACTCAGGTGAATGTCCAAGTCAAGTCCATTAGCTTTTCCACTAGGGCAGGGGAGTTTACTACAGGAAGCACTTAACCTACCATCTTTTTGCCTTGAATCTGCATTAGAAGGCAGTTTGGCAGCAGAATGTGCATCTAACATATCAGAATCCACATCATTAGCTCTTTGCAGAAGTGGATGAAAGTCCATGCCTGATGATGATGATTTATTTTCCAGAGGCTTGGATGACTTAGAAAGAAAATTCACAGCGTCTCTTATATGACGGGGATTATGAAAAAGACCAAGATTCAGCTGCGGTTGATTTCCAGAAAATAAACTGAAAGAACTGAATGTGCTAGTACTGGAATTCGATGGATAATACTGTGAAGCACCATCCTCTGGTGTCTGGAACAATAAAGGATGCATCTGCAGATCTGGATCACCTCTCTCTTCTGTTGAACATTTATTCCTTGAGCTCTCTAAAATTTGACGTTGATTACTAATTGTATTTTTCATTGAAACACTCCTAATATGCCCAGGTTTCACTGTAGAATCAATTCCTGACTTTGTGGCGCACACAACTTGCAGAGCTGTGTTTTCTGCCACAGTAACACCAATACCAGAATCAGTGCAAGAAATCTTCGTTGATGCACCTCCCTGAGAGCATTTGAAAGCTGACTGTGACATTATCCGAACAGATGGGGGAAGATTTACAGGAGGCAAATCAGGAGCTAATTTCACCAAGCGTGCATTATTCGCTCTACGAGCTCTGTAAGGTCGCAAAACTACTTGGGAGCCAGAGAACCTTAAAGTCAAGTAAGAAACACAAAGTAATAAAGCTCAATGAAGAGAATGTGATGCCAAACACATACAAAAATGAGATAGACATAAAAGAAAGGGGAACCTACCTTGAAGCAGACGAAAACTTGGTACAACTTTGGGTATTGATGTCTCCACCACCAGAATTATCCATCCCTTCTCTGACTTGAGAACCCTCCAGTGAGGGTACACGAGTAGAACATTTCGAAGAGATGTTAGAGTTATCAGGCCTCCAATCGGCCAGAAATGCCTCATGAACATAAGCTTCATCTTCCCAATCCATGCAATTATCTGCCTTGTTACCTTCTTCAATGGCATTATCAGTGCTACCGCCCTGTAAATTGTATATTTTAATTAAGTAGCAATCTATTTAGGAAAAGAATAGTGCTAAAAGTGCTGCAAGGTAAACATTTTATTAAAGCAAAAATTAGGAAAAAGAAATCAATGTCCATAATATATCATTTTATTAATCTAACTTGACCCTAAACACATTAATAATAAGATATATTTGGAATAAATTACTTTCAAGAATTCTAAAAGTATATGATCATCAGAGCTGACAGAAGTCTTGCATGTCCTGCACTTTCCCGCCTGAAGAGACTGTGGTGCTGGCAGAAACATATCACTTCTGTTTTCACAGCCTGGAACTCACCACCAAATTTATTGAAAAAGATCGAGTTTGCACGAGTTTTTTGCGGGTAGAAAAAACAGACAAGAATCAATGTTAACATCTGAAGCACTGTGATGATATAAGCCAAGTACAATCACCAAATCTTAACAAAAACATGTTGCCTACATTAGACTACTAAGGCTCCATTGGGAAGAATTTTTAAACGGTTTCATTTATAAATAGATGGAAATAAGTGGTGGAAAAGTAGATACTACTTATGGCTTCACTGGAATGTGTAGTTGAAATGAAGTTTGACCATATATAAAATGATTTATAAATTTGCCAAAATGAGGCTTAAGCAACTTTCTGAAGGATGTTAATCTTGCTAAATACGAATGAGATTTAGTTAATCACAACAGGAGGTCCTAACCATGTGCAGGGAAGCAAAGACGGCCACTGGTAAATGATAGTACCACAAAGGGAACATTAGACATGACATCATAAGTTAATAACATTGAATACACTACATGATTACTAGACCAATATATGCATTTTTCCCATGTTAAGACTCAAATAATTAAAGCTTTACATAGGGCTGGACATAGTCGGTTCTTTTCGGTTCTATTTACCATAATTTTCAATTATTTAGTAAGTATAACCGTCATGTCTAAGTTTAATTATGGAATTGAATCGGTTTGGTTCCGTACCATAATTAAATTTTTTAACGTTTACAACAAAACTAAATTAATTCAACTAACGACATGTTCAATATGGAAGACATATAAAAAAGGTGAAAACATTCAATAAAAAAAATGGTAAAAATAAAGAACACAACAAGGAAGGTAGCTACCGAGATAAAGGAAAATGCGCAAATGCGTGAGCTTACAATAAACATCTTAAAAACTAGTTATAAATTATAATGTTTATACATTAAGCGTAAGAAATTATTAGAAAGGAATGTGATGAAACTTACCTTAATCAAAGTGGGGAAAATTCAATGAACAGGACAGAAAAAAAGGATAAGATGAAGAGAGGCCCAGTTGCTTAGCTTCAATTATTTGAGAAACTGTAGAATGATTGAGAAAACTTAGGTTACTCAATTTTGATTCTTTGAAATTTGAATTACAAAGTTGGGCTTTGACCTAAAACATGAAAATGATATTTTTGAGCTTAATTAATTAGCCCCTGTTTGGGCTCCATTATATCACATTTTAACGAGAATAGTAATTTTTTGGTGGTTAAAAAAGAAGGAAAAGTTTTTATGTTTATGTGTAATATTATTTTATTGAATAATATGTAGTTGATAACAAGATTCAGAAAAATGAATTTTAATTTAATGAGAACCAAACAAGGGCTTAGTTGACAAATTTATTTAGAAAAAAATAAAAATAAAATTTTTTATGTTTATGTGTAATATTATTTTATTGAATAATAAGTAGTTGATAAGAAGATTCAGAAAAATGAATTTTAATTTAATGGGAACCAAACAAGGGCTTAGTTGACAAATTTATTTAGAAAAAAATAAAAATAATTTGACTCATTTAGAGCCTGTTCGAGCACCATTTTAGTGTAAGAATGAATTTTGGAATAGTAGATTGGTAGAGAATGCATGATTTAAAAATAAGGAAAAGTTTTGGGTTTGCGTGTAATATTATTTTATTGAAGAATGTGTGGTTGAAAATAAGAGAGAAATTTATTTTGAAAATCATGGGTACCAAACAAGAGCTTAATAAAAAAAATTAGAAAAATTAGAGAGATTCAGTTCTTTGTCTAGAATCGAGAACCGAATCGAACCCGTCAGTTCTCAATTATGATACCCGTTTGAGTATTTAACTTAAGAAGAACCTCTCGATTTGGTTCGGTTCGGGTCGGGTCGATCCGGTTCAATTTGGGAGT
Source organism: Fraxinus ornus (assembly GCA_903798235.1). Taxonomy (NCBI): domain Eukaryota; kingdom Viridiplantae; phylum Streptophyta; class Magnoliopsida; order Lamiales; family Oleaceae; genus Fraxinus; species Fraxinus ornus. The sequence continues at coordinate 20,578 of CAIGRF010190101.1, read as the reverse complement.
TTTATCCCGTCCTAGCTTTACATTTGAATTTTTCTTCCTAAGCATTAACAATTTGAAAGCTTAAGCTTTCTGTCATATTCTATTCAGAAACACTATCATACACCCACGAGGATAATGAAACATGCATGGTTTAGTTATAGCTATTCATAGTGGACAATGGAAAAAACATTTTGAAGCACTATATTTTGTCCGTGTCATCTACCCATACATATTGTGGAGGTCCAAGCATGCAGCCAAAGAACAAGGTGAGAGTTAGACAGGTTCTAATGATTATTAAAAAAGAAAAGAGTCAACCAACTGTGTTAATAATTAAAATAAAAATAGATTTTATATAGACTGCATAACAACCCTGTACCTACGCATTTACAAATAAAAAATGTCATCCTAATTGGAAAAGTTGTTATAGAGCAGTAGACGTGAAACACAAGATGTATTCATACCTCTTTTTCAGATGACGAATGCCGAATGGAAACAGAAGGCTTGCTAGCTCTTCTTTTTGATTCATATAAACGCCGCTTAGCTTTCTTGTTTGCATCAGACTTATATGACTTCTGTGTACCAAAAGCAATTCGCCACAGTCGTGGAAGCAAGGATGGATCTCTATAAGGAACCAAAAATCTCCATATGGATATCCAGTCGAGTTTAAATTTCTTTAATCCCTGAATAATTTAGACGACACACGTGAATGAAATGTCTATGCACAGTCTAATAGAACTACTGTATGCTAATTAACAGTCACTAAAAGAAAGTTGATATTTTAGTTAATACCATTTCAATGCGTGCTATCTCCTCAGAAGTCAAGGGGGAGTTTTTAATCCTCCGAACAGCCTACAAGACAGAACAAAATATATAACAAGCAGGTACAAGTTGTTACTCTAATATCTAATGTTTAATGAACTGCAATATTTTTTTCAAAAAATAAATACTTTCTCCTAATATAAATATTAATTTGAGAAAAATAATTAATAAAATTAATAAATTCATCCTGAGAATAGAGATTTTATAATGAGAAAGAGATACAAAATTTCCAACAACCAATGGTCCTTGGATTAAAAGGATGAACGAATATGCTATAGAATTATTGGAAGATTAAATAATTAGTTTGATGATCTGTCTGCATTATTAGGGGCTGAGATTGAGGAAATTTACAGCTAACAGATCAGTTTTTGGTTCCACGAGTTTAGGGGATTCTGGTAGCCTGTTACCAAATCCTTAGATAGAAGTTTCCGTGTTTATTGCTTTCTGTTTTAGATAGGATCGATTCTATTCTAGGTAAGTTGTAAATATCCCTAGAAATGAGATGAGTATTATCGTCTATTTAAAGGGGAATGTAATTCTTTATTCAATATAGTGGAATATTACGTTCTTCCACAAACGACATGGTATCAGAGCATTCTCTGAACCCTAATTCACTCATATGACCAAATACGGGAGACGCGACTCAACTGCTTCAGTTTCCCAAATCACCTCCAATCAGGAAGCCATGGCTTCCGGCAACAGCAGCAGTTCATATAGTAACCTCATGCCCATTACAGGAAACAAACTTAATGGAAACAACTATCTCCAATGGTCCCATTCCGTAATGATGTTTATATGCGGAAAGGGAAAGGAAGATTATCTCAACGGAGTTGCTGCCAATCCAAACAAGAACGATGAGAAGTTCAAAATCTGGAATTCCGAAAATAACATGGTCATGTCATGGCTCATTAATCCCATGACAAATGACATTGGAGAAAATTTTCTTCTCTACGGAACAGCAAAGGAGATTTGGGAAGCTGCCAAGGAAACGTATTCTAATAATGAGAATACATCTGAATTGTTCGAGGTGGAGAGTGTTCTCCATGACTTCCGCCAAGGAGATTTAACGGTGACACAATACTTCAACACACTCAACCGCTACTGGCAACAGCTGGACTTGTTCGAGGAGCATAATTGGAGCTGTCCCTAAGATGGAATCAGGTATAGACACATTATTGAAAAGAAAAGAATATACAAATTTCTGATTGGATTAAATAAAAATCTCGATGAAGTACGAGGGAGAATCTTAGGATCCAAACCATTGCTGAATATCCGGGAAGCATTTTCAGAAGTTCGTAGAGAGGAGAGTCAAAAGAAGATAATGATGGGCTCTCAAGACTCTCTGACAAATCCTGAGAGCTCAGCCCTTGCAGTTAGAGGAAATTCATACAATAACAGTGAGAACAGACCAAAGAAAGGGCGGCCATGGTGTGATCATTGCCGACATCCTGGTCACACCAAGGACACTTGCTGGAAAATCCATGCCAAACCTGCAGATTGGAAGCCTTCCCGATTGGCCAACGACAAAGAAGGAAGGGGCAATCTTGTCTCAGTGGATGAAAAACCATCATCCGAGCCCACTCCCTTCAACAAGGAACAATTAGAAGTATTACAGAAATTGTTCAGCCAATCATTGACAGCCTCTACCCCACTGTGGTTGGTACCGGTTCCTTGGCACAGAAAGGTAATTTCTTAAGTGCTCTCAATGTTAACAAGGAGAAGCTAAGTCCATGGATTATAGACTGAGGAGCATCAGATCATATGATTGGAGATGAGAAGATATTTTCTACTTACAGTCCTAGTTATAAAAATTTAACTGTCAGGATAGCCGATGGTTCACTGTCAAAGGTGGCTCGTACAGATTCTGTTAAGAGTTTCAGCGAACATCACACTTGACTCAGTTCTCCTTGGCCAAATTTGAATTGCAATTTACTGTCCATTAGTAAACTCACTCGGGATCTCAATTGTGTTACTAAATTTTGCTCAAATCTGTGTGAATTTTAGGTCTTGGACTCGGGGAAGACGATTGGCAGTGCTAAGATGTGTTCGGGGCTCTATCTTCTCGAGGTTAATGATCCTCCTCAAGGAGCAACTCACCAATCAGATTGTTCAGTGTCCAATAGTCCTAGTTCTTTTTCTGTTAGTCGTTCTAATAATGATAGTGCAATTACGTTGTGGCACTATAGGTTAGGACATCCAAATTTCTTGTATCTTGAGAAGTTGTTTCCTTCACTATTCCATAATAAAAATCCAAATGAGTTTCAGTGTGAAATTTGTCAATTTTCTAAACATGTTCGCAACTCTTATCCCAACTAATCCTACAAAGCATCCCAACCCTTTTCAATGATTCATAGTGATGTATGGGGTCCATCTAGAATGAAGAATGTTACTGGTTCTCGCTGGTTTATTTCTTTTATAGATGATCACATTAGACTTACCTGGGTATTCCTCGTGAAAGAAAAATCAGAGGCAGGTTAGATTTTCAAAAACTTACCATGATCCAAACACAATTCCAAGCAAAAATTCAGATTCTGAAAACTGACAATGCTAAAGAATATTTCAAATCCATTCTTAATGATTATCTCTCAAGTCATGGTATAGTTCACCAAAGTTCCTGTGTCAACACTCATCAAAATGGAATTGCTGAAAGAAAAAACCAGCATCTTCTAGATGTTGCCCGCTCTCTCAAGTTCTCTACACATGTACCAAAACTTTTCTGGGGTGAAGCCATTCTCACTGCGACATATCTCATAAACAGGATGCCATCTCATATTCTCAACTTCCTAACTCCCTGTCAAATCCTACTTCAGTCATTTCCCAATACTCGTCTCATCTCCACTATTCCCTTCAAAGTTTTCGGGTGCTCAGCTTTTGTTCATGTTCATCAACAACACGGATAAACTTGATCCTAGAGCAATTAAGTGTATTTTTCTTGGGTACTCTCCAACTCAAAAGGGATCTAAGTGCTATTCACTGGTCACTAAACAGTATTATCACCCATGGATGTCACCTTTTTTGAGCAACAGCCTTATCACCCCAAATCTGATATTCAGGGGGAGACTAATTTTACCTAGGAATACTAGCTTTGGGATATTGAAGAATCATCTCATCTTTCTCCTTAATCCATTCCTCTTCAACATCTCTTCTTAGAATCTCCATCTCCTTCTCAAAATCAATCCAACAATTTGACTGTTCCTACTAATCCACCTCAAAATCTGGACACTATTCAATCAACAAAGAATGATGAGTTTATTACCTACTCACGGAGGAGAACGAACAAAAGGAGATGGAACAAGCATCTCTTGAGCAAACCCAAGAGTCTGATCCAAGTCCAAGATCAAGTGAAGATCCATCAGGTAACTTTAATCCCGATACTTCACATAGTGAGTTAACTAATGATGATAGTGATTATCCTATTGCTGTGAGAAAAGGTGTAAGATTATGCACAAAACACCTGATATACACATTTGTGTCATATGAAGGACTGTCACCGAATGTCAAATCTTTTGTTGCCAACCTCGACAACATCCAGGTTCCCAATAACATACAAGAAGCTCTCAGCTCACTCGAGTGGATATCTGCTGTGTATGAAGAAATACATGCACTTGAAAAGAATGAAACTAGGGAAATCACAGAATTACCAACTGGAAAACGTCCCGTAGGTTGCAAATGGATATTCACAGTCAAATAAAATGAAGATGGGAGTGTTGATCGATTCAAGACACGGCTGGTTGCAAAGGGATTCACTCAATCATATGGAATTGACTATGAGGAGACATTTGCCCCTGTAGCCAAGTTAAATACAGTACATGTTCTACTATCTTTGGCTGCAAACCTTGATTGGCCTCTTCACCAACTAGATGTCAAGAATGCCATCCTAAATGGAGACCTAGCTAAAGAAGTCTACATAGAAATTCCTCCAGGATTTGAAACATCAACTACACAACAAAGTTTGTAAACTTCGAAGATCTCTATATGGGCTCAAGCAATCCCCAAGAGCTTGGTTTGAGAGATTCACAAAGGTAGTTAAGAGGCATGGCTTTTCTCAATGTCAAACGGATCATACTCTACTTGTTACATACTCTCGTACACGAAAACTTGCTGTCCTTATTGTATATGTGGATGACATAATTCTAACAGGAGATTATGAGGAGGAAATCAGTACTATCAAAAGCCTTCTAGCTAAAGAATTTGAAATCAAGGACCTTGAGAATCTCAAATAGGAAGCTAGGCATGGAAATCGCAAGGTCAAGAAAGGGAATCTCTGTCTCCCAAAGGAAATATGTCTTGGACCTCTTAAAAGAGACTGTGATGCTCAAATGTAAGCCGGCAGATACTCCTATGGATTCAACAACCAAACTAGGAGCTAAGGAAGATTGTGTACCAGTGGATAAAGGCATCTATCAAAGACTAATGGTAAACTTATATACCTGTCTCACACCTGACCAGATATTGGTTTTTTGTCAACATGGTAAGTCAATTCATGAATAATCCAAATGAAGAACACATGGAGGCAGTTTATAGAATCCTAAGATACCTGAAACTAACACCAGGTAAAGGAATTTTTTTTTTAGAACCACCAAAGAAGAGATATTGAAGTATTCAGTGATGGGCAAGATTAGTACAAGACCAAAGGTTAACTTCAGGATACTGTACATATGTATGGGGTAACCTGGTTACATGGCGAAGTAAGAAGCAATCGGTTGTGTCAAGGAGCAGTGCAGAAGCTGAATTCAGGGCAATGACACATGGCATTTGTAAGGGAATATGGCTAAGAAGGCTGCTAAAGGAATCAAAAATTTCAAGTGAAGAACCTATGAAGATGTTCTGTGACAATCAGTCAGCAATCAGCATTGCCAAGAACCCAATACATCATGATAGAATAAAACACGTGGAGATTGATCGACATTTCATAAAGGAGAAAATAGAAGGGATAATCAAGATGTTGTGCCTACTTGTCTTCAAACAGCCGATATTCTTACCAAGGCTCTTCTAAGAAAGAGATTTGATGATCTGAGTCCAAGCTAGGGTTAATAAATATTTACCGCCCAACTTGAGAGGGAGTGTAGAATTATTGGAAGATTTAATAATTAGTTTGATGATCTGTCTGCGTTATTAGGGGCTGAGATTGAGGAAATTTACAACTAACAGATCAGTTTTTGGTTCCACGAGTTTAGGGGATTCTGATAGCCTGTTACCAAATCTTTAGAAGGGTCCGTGTTTATCGCTTTCTGTTTTAGATAGGATCGATTCTATTCTAGTTAAGTTGTAAATATCCCTAGAAATTAGATGAGTATTATTGTCTATTTAAAGGGGAATGTAATTCTTTATTCAATATAGTGGAATATTATGTTTTTCCACAAACGACATAAACCAAGCAAAAAATAGACTCAAGTTCATATTTTGATAAAAAAATAAACACATCTAACCTATTTTCTTATGTATCAGTGCCAAAAGAAATCAAATGCGGACATCACCCTTTTGCTTTATTGGACCATTTACTTATGTTTTATTTAGTTGGGTGTGTACTATGGGGCCGGCCCAAGCCCTTTTTGTCTTTAGGGTTGTTTTTCTTTCTATTTATAGTTGGTATTGTAGCTTGAACAAGGATACGATGAATGAATGAAATGAATCGTCCCCCTTCTCTGCAGACTGGTTTCTCTATCTCTGCTAAATATTTCCATTGATGCTACACCGAATTTGGCATCAGAGCTAAAACCTAGTTTCCTTCATCAAAGTAGCTGTGATTGCAAATTGTTTTGTACAAATTCATTCACCTGCCACTCGATGTTCTTACCACCAGCAAAAAGTTCCTTAAATGCTACTTAAATTTGCGCTCTAGAACTATGATCCTCGGACTCGGGTACGGGTATCGAGTACGGGGTACGTATCTAAGTGTCAGATATTTTATTTTCTAAAATGTATGATATGAGGACATTGCTAAAAAGATTCCAAATTTTGGACACGGGTACGTGGGTACGTCTTTCACCCTTCAAATTTCTTATATTAACCCAAGATGTCAATTTAAATAACCAAAATCAATCCTTCACTAAGAAGGAAATGAGTATTGAATAAGGGGTTTAANTACTAAATGTTATATAAAATAGAAAATGAGGAACTTGATTGTAATTTGGACTTAGTGGAGCACTAAGTAGCACTATATGGAACCCATTTTCATTTTATACAAACAAAACCCTAAACCACCGATATAGAGAGAGATAAGGGGAAAAAAAAGCAGAAAATGGAAAGAAAAATAAAGAAGGGAAAACCTAGTGTCGTCGTCCTTCTCCACCCTCTCGGCGACGACACTAGGTTTATAGAGAGCAAGAGTGGGAAAGAAGAAAAGGAAAAGAAACAAACAAAAGGAAACAAGAAAAAGAAGGAAGAAGCAAAAACGATGAAGTGTCCGGTTGAAACTTGGAGGATCTGACATATATTCCATACCCATACCCATGTCGTGTCGTGTCTGACATGGATACTCCAACTATTTCGAAGAGTCCGAGCATCAGAGCTCTAGAACACCTGCAACAAGCTAACCTGTTTTCTCAACTACCGTCGTTTACTCATGGCTGCAAATCCAGTTGAGATCTCCTCTCCCGCCACCAGAAGCTACCACTGTAACATTCTGCTGTGCTTATCCAAAACCCATCTATTAACCCACATATTATACACAACCCTGGATACAAACCCAATAGTCACAGACCCAACCCAAAATATCCATTCCACACAAACCCATCACATATAAATAACCCAGCCCTAGAAGCCCATAATTGGTCTAACTCCACATACATACCCACAACCCAACTTACACCCCAAACAACCGGTCTAATCCCAATAGCCCACAACCAACACTTGAACTATTAGCCCAATCTAATCCCATCACATAGCCCAACAATAACCCTAATCTGGCCCAACACACAAGCCCACCGAACTTACATAGCTCACCCTCCCCAACCATGTTGTTCCCCGCCACCAATTAACACTCCTCACTGGCATCCACTTCACCTACTTTCATCACTGCAATCAAGCACATTCTCCTAAACCCGTCGATGCACCAAAATCACTCTCCCATCAGCAACACATCTTCTGTCCTCACCACTGAAATCGAAAGCAAAACCTGCGACCTTCGCTATTATAGTCCACCTCCAAAACCTTACAACATCACTACCGTCCCGCCTACGAGTTTAATCACCACTTCAACCTCAATCCTCGTTAGCTACTGTCGATTGTGCTCCTCCAGTCGGCCTCGAGCTTCTCCAACCATCAACAAATTCACACCAACCCACTTTCACCACCGCTGTATCTATCCTTTACCTATCCCATCACTGTATGCCGGCCGGTGCACATCTCCGACATACCAATCAAATTCCCAGACTTTGTCGTTTCGGGCTCTCTTTTCTTCATCCGTTTGGTTTCTAACCTCAATTATGACCTTGTGTGTTTATATAAAAGTGTAATTTGATTTGATTTGATTTTTAAAAAAAAAGATTTAAGAAAAGTGAAAAAAAAAGAGAAGAATTTTCGAACATTAATTGCACGTGACTGATAGCTGCTCAAACAAGTCGATTGCTACTTTGCCACTGGAATCATGCCAACTTGAAATTCACACAAGGGACATTGTTTGACTCTTTTGAGTTTCGAGAACTAACAATTTTATTATATTAAATATATTTTTTATTCTAGTGTTTTGGCTTGTCAATTTAAAGAAACAAATAAAAATGTTATGGCGTGAATACCAACTGTTAGGAGTCATTTGTTGACAAATGGAAGAAAACTTATTCGATCTTCGTTACCTTTTAATGAGCTCCTACCGTTGCTTGAACACTGAGAATTTGCTTTCACAAGTAGACCAATATCCTGCTATTTCCATGCTCACATCTATTAATACACTTAGCACAACATTGGTCTCAAATAAGCTATTAAAACATCTTGATTTCGCTATCCAAGTAGCAGTCGTTTTTTGCCTAAGTGAAATATTCGCATTACGGCATCCGATTCCCGTTTGTGATGAAATAATGCAAGATATCTTTTCCTTGATTATATCATCATTTGCATCTCTCATGGGCGCATTCATCAATTTGTATGCTACGGCAGTTAGGATAATAGATACTATAGCTAATGCGAAGTACTGCCTTATCATGTTGGACACTTGGACCTAGATTGTGAACGTATGATAATTGACATATTCCAACACTTTCTTGTAGCTCTAGAAGGAAATCATTTAAGGAATGTCTTCACATCCATAGGGACTATTGTGACCCTTACATTGGAAGAAAGTGACACTATCCCTCTAGACTTGATTAACCTTCTTTTGGATTGTGTTCAAAATAACAAAAAGAGGCTTCTCCTATTGCATTTAGTGTAGTCGAAAGACTCTGACATGATCAAACCCTACTTGTCATGAGCTATAACATCTTTAGAGGTTTGTTTATATGATTATTGTGCAGTTATATCCTCCATTTTCACATAAATTGAGAGTTGAGCAGTGTATTGTGTCCCTTGTCGTGACCACATCTAAAGTCGAGACACTTAATATTGACATAACTTCCTCAATTACATGAGATTCCACGGGTTGTCACATTGGCAATTACTCGATTGTACACTTCCTATTGACATTAGGATGTTGCGTACTAATTATCAACATGCTTGTTATCTCATCATATTGAAAACGTTCCTAAATTTCGTGCCAAGTTAAAAAGGGAAATTATTTTCAATCATGAAATTTTTGAACTACTTTTGATGGGAAATATAAGTTGGGGAACTCCAGTGATAATTACTAAACTTTTGCATGTTTCTTTGATCCGATTAACTAAATATGTGAATAAAAAGTCTTTGGATCATTCATATAAAGATTTTCTCGTTGACGCCATCTCACTAAAATAAAAGTTATATTTTCAATGTTGAAGAATTGTTTCCTAATCGGGCCCATTCGAGCCTTCAATGGTTGCAATTTTTTTTATCTACGAGGCAATCTCTAGTGTTAGTTTCTTATGCTTCTCATTATGCACAACCAAGTGAAGATTTTAAAGATGATTTACATGAATGTTTGCTACTTGGAGTCCAGTACCGGTTCTTGATTAGGAGAGATCGTCCCCCTTAGCCGGTTCATATTCTTGGGGATAAGCTGCAGTAATCATTGCTATTGGTTATGTAGTTTCGATATTTGGTTCTTAAGACAGATCATCCCCCATGGCACGAGTTCAGCCTTGGTGCTTGATTGCAACCCTTTTTTTTGTCCACTCGACGGAGTCAAATTTTTCTTCCAGCCCAGGAGAATTGAGACATCACCCTTTTGTTTTATTGGGCCATTTACTTATGTTTTATTTAGTTTGGTTTGTTTTATGGGTCGGCACAAGCCCTTTTTGTCTTTAGGGTTCTTTTTCCTTCTATTTATATTTCGTATTGTAACTTGAACAAGGAGACGATGAATGAATGAAATTGTGGCTTGTTGCCAACGTTTTCTCCTTTACCCTCTTCTTCTTCTCCTTATACTGTCTTCTTCTTTAGCTATTTCTGCCTCTGATTTCTTCTTCTCCTCCTCTGCAGACTGATTTCTCAATCTCTGCCGAAAATTTCCATTGATGCTACATCAAAATCATATTGTTCCTCCCTTCTAAATGAATGTCTTGTTTGACTTTGTATACAATTTTCATGTAGCTTTCTTTACGTTGATTAATTTGCGATAGATTCCATAAATTTTCTGATAAAATTTCAACACTTATGTAAATAATTTTGATAAAAAAGAAATTTGTAAATAAAAGAAAAGGAGTGCAATATCAGAGGACAAGAAGTCTTCAATGGTTAAAAGATATATCAGCATACATAAGTCTGCAACATATTAGCGCAAAGAAAAAACTTTAGTAAAAGTAGAAAAGGTAGGTATAATTTTCGAAAGATCCAAGCATTTCTCTTGCCCAGATATTAGTTCTTCTTTTTCTAACGCACAGTTCAAAGCAGTTTTTTGTTTATTTGATTACAGAACACAAAATTGTTGTTTTAGATTTATTTTACCACAGACATGAGAAAAATATTTTTCTCATCATATGTATATCCTTCTCAAAAGTTATTCCTTTCGTGTGCGAAAGCAAATGATCATGGACGTGCCTGGCTGAGGTGGGATATTAGTTATCCTATATAAATGTAAGTAGATCTTAAAGAAAAAAAAAAAAAAGATATCACGACGGAGGAAGATTCTTTCACTACCTATACAAGAAGATAGTTATAAGAACGAAGGACATATTTCAGAATCTACAAACTATGGAGTTATTAAGTTCATGAGTCCTACTTATAGGAGGGTGTTTGAGCATAAATTATTGATTAGTGTTTTACACTTTTACTCATTGTTTTAATGCCACTTTAGCTTGTTATTTAGTTCTTCTGGAGTGTTTTAGAACATATTAATGTGTGTTTTGATGTTATTTTATAGGTGTGTCAAAAGTGGTGAAAATTGTAGATTGAGTTAAAAAGAATGTGGAAGAATACATGAAAAAAAAAAGAATACAGCAACTGGGCACCGCACTGCCCCGGCCATGGAAGCAGAAGAAACAGAAGTTTGGTGCCGTAGCACCAGAAGGAACACCTCGGCGCAGCAGGGCACTGCAGTGCCTAGCCATGGAAGCAGAAGTCTGGTGCCGCAGCGCCAAAATGAACAATGCAGCGCCGCGAAGCCAGGCCACCGACGAGAATAGAAATATTGATTTTTTTGGACTCTTTTCTTATCCCAATCCGACCCTAACTCCTCCAAGACTTCAAAATACTATAAATACAACCCTAGAGACCACTTTATAGAGGGAATTCAACAACGCAAAAAGCAAGAGGCAAGAGATCAATCAAGAGAAAGGAGGCAACAACGATAAGAATTCAAGCATCAAACTAGTTTTTATTTCTTTTCTCCTCCATGTTTTGGATATTGAGGGTGTGTTTGAGTCATATTATTTTGGAAGAATGTATTTTTGGAATAGTAGATTGATGGAAAATGTGTGGTAGAAAAATAAGGAAAAGTTATTGATGTGATGTAAAATATTATTTATTGAAAAATGTGCACTTGAAAATGAATAGAAAAATGAGAATGAAAATTTTAATGTATACCAAACAGGGGCTGAATTTGATCATGTCTACTTCATTAATCATGTTCTAAATTTTCAATTTAGGGTTTGATGTAGCCCAACCTTGAGACCATATTTTGATTTTATTTAGTTATTTCTATAAAATTATCCTTTTCGTTTATTTGTGTTATTTGTTTAATACTTTCAATTACCCGATCAATAATTGAATGATTTGATGCTACTCAATTTCGGCACTTGAGAGAGGGAGATTTAGGTTCGATCTAAGAATAACGCAACCTAGGTTTTATAGGTTTTGAGAGTATAAAATCCTTGAAGGTTCCACTTAAGAACCATGAACTTAATAATTTCTAAATTTTAATTCAAAACAGAAATATTGGAATTAAAATATAGAAATAGTTTTTATTCGGCACTCGAAAGAGGGAGTAGAATTATATTAGAGTTTTTGCTTATAAATTTAGAAAAATCAATTAGAAATAACTGTATATTTGATTAACATTGTTGATAGTAAGGTGAAATCATGCCATAGACTTTCTCATATTGATTTATTTGTTCAAATTTGCATAATATTGTTGAATTGTCATTTGTCATCACATTCATCTTATTAGATTAGTTAAAGCCAATGATCACAACATTCATTTGTCAAAATAAAATAGAAGCTAAAATAATTATAATACCTGGTATAAATTGAATTCTCCATACTGAATCACATGTTACAAAACTTGACGTCGTACAGTTGTTGTGTAATTACGTTACATAAAACGTGTAACAATTATGGTGTAATTCTAAGGTGAAAACGAGTTTAGTCTTATGCTAAGCTTTACCCGATTTAGAGATTATTGAAAGCTATAGAGAAAAGAAACAAAATTCACACATACTTATAGATAAAAAATAGTGTAACGCCCCGACAATTTTATAGAATAAAATTTTTATTTGTTTTATATGCTATATTTAATATTTTTTTTAAAAAAAAAATGCGGATTAAAATGAAATAGGTTTTAAATTCCTATCTTGTTTGAGCCAAATAATTAAATATTGATAGAGCAAGAATTAGTATATCAATATTCGACTTGTTGGATAGATCATATTAAATCATGTTTTTTAGACATGATGAAAGTTAAATTTGGACAAGTTTGAGATAAGTTAGCCAATAAAAGAATAGATAGTCAGCGGTCACGTGTTGTAGTGGTAGTTATTGGCTAAGAATCACTTTTTGTTGTGATAGGTATTATATATATATAAGTACACGTGTCATATTATGATTGGTTTATTAAAAATTCAATTCTTATCAAATTTGATAGACACGATTTTCCATCCCAATTGTACCATGATTCAACCACTATTTTTTTACTATAAATAGTGTGCAATTGTCCCACAATTCACCACCAAAGAATTTTACACCGTAGCTTTCATAGAAAGTAGCGGTAAATTTCAAGTATATTTTTTTTTAATCAAAAGCTTGTTTGATCAATCAATGTAAGATATTTTTGTGCAAGTGATTTGTTTCCTAATATTTTTATATTTAGTAATTTATACATGAATTGCCGGTGGACCTTCGGGTTCTTTATTTAAAGATACGAGATCTTACGGAATTTAAGATGACATAAGATGGGTGTGTCGCTTGGTCACCGGTATACTCCATAGGAGAAGAGTGGTATGAAGTGTTTATTTTATTGTATACAATTGTGTATGGAAGCTGCACGTATCTTACTGGGTATTTTTAAATACTCTTACAAAATTTTACAGGTTAGTTCGGGTTGATTGGAACAGTAGCGGTATGGTAAATGCGGCTGCCAAGAGGAATCGAAGAGATAAATCATTAAGTTTATTTTTTTCTTTAAATTANGTTTGCAGCTCCATGAAATTTGTGGTTAAAAATAAAGTATGATCAATTTATAATATAAAAAAAATGCCAAATAGAGACTAAATATCTGGTTCAATTTAATATATAATAATCGTTGGGTATTTTGTAAATGGGATGGTCGGATCCAACTTAATAATGGAATTGAACCATTTGAATCGATTTGGTTCGGTTCGATTTGTTTTGATTTCGTACCATACTTTAAGCTCGTGTTTGGTACACATTAAAATTTTCTTTCTCATTCTTTTAATCATTTTCAACCATACATTTTTCAATAAATTAATATTTTCTATCACATCAATAACTTTTCCTTACTTTTCAACCACAAATTTCCCATCATGTCACTATTTAAAATACATTTTTTTCTCAATAATATCCATTAAACACACCCTCAATACTACAAGCTGGCATCAAGGTTTTGCTTTGAGTCCTTATCTTTATGCTTTAGTCAACTAATGATGCATGTACAAGATCAAGTCCCTTGGGTATACATTATTAGCTGATGATACAATTTTAGGTGATGAGACTAGGAGAGATATAGTGCGATAGAACTTTAAAGGTGCTTTAGAATCTAAAGGTTTTAAGCTAAGGCTAAGACAATAAATAAAATATCCTTTTCGCCATTGTAGCAATAAGGACAATAGCAAATCCATGATAGAAGATCATGTTCTCCCAATGTATATATCCACGAGGAGGGAGGACTTGAAAGGGGTGCATTGCATAGGAGTAGAGCGATGCAATATGAGGATTTTAATCCCCGAATTCTTTCAAAATTAGAACATAATTTCATTGATATACATATGACCATTATGGTCTTCCATATTACTATTGTCTTCAACAAGTCCAATGAAATAAGTTTTTGAGCCTAAAGAAGTGCTTCAACTATATAGATAATGTTCATGATCGAGCACCAGCAGCAGTTAAGATGAAGTCCCCACAATTCTTCCCTCCTATGAAGTCCCCGCAATTCTTCCTTAGAGATGATACACACACACATGCAGAGAGAGAGAGAGAGAGAGAAACACTCAAAGGTAAGGATTCATAGAAGAAGAAAACAACAGAGGCAACCCTAATATCTCAAAAAAGAAAAGCAAAAGAGTGNCTAATCTAATAGAAAGTAACGGGGCTCTATTATCGAATCTAAAGATCTCAATTTGAAATATTCATGACTTGATTTTTAATAATAAAGTCAATTCTTTATTTGTTCCTTTGCATGCTGTTCATTATTTATGGTACAGTTGCAGAACAGAAATTTCTTTTTTTTTTTTTTTATTAATTTGACACTCAATAAAAGGAAATTTGAAAACAATAAAAATGAAGCAGCACTAAACATCAAAAAAAAAAAAAAAAAAAAACTTCGACATAAATAGAAGCAACTTTAATTCTTTACAATAGGAAATAACTGCAAACCTTTATTGGATTTTCTGGTGCTTTTGATGACACACGATTCTTCTGCCTAATAAATATCTGTTACACCAACATGCAACATCGCATCAGATTAGCAAGTCTTTAATAACTGTTAAAAGACTCCAAAAAAGACTCTAAAAAAAGCAAAAAACAATGATGTTATTTATCATTTCCAAGGAAGTAAATCAATTCATGCACATGAAAAGTGGTAAGTTAGTATTATATTTCCCCAACCCAATGCAAATAATACAGTGTGAAAAAAAGTAATTTTAGAGCTAGATTGTAAATTGCAAGATAAAATTTGTCACCTGGTGCTTAGATTTGCAAGGAAGAAATCGCTGCTGAATAGCCTTCCAGTCAGTGTTATATTCCATCAATCCCAGAGCTAATAATCTGCAAATAAATCTCATGGTGACACAGAGAAAGTTCAAAGTTCGAATTATAAAATGTAACATAAAAGTTGTCATGAATGGTGAAATTGCAGACCATCATTTTAAAACTACTGTGATCAATGTATTAGTGCGAATACTCTTTTCGGTTTCAGAAATATGAGTCAGCAACAGCAATTAGAGGTAGAGCATAAAATATATGGCTGATATAGGCTAGGAATTTGAGGGAGTATCACAGTATAGTATACGACTCTGTGGGGTATGAAAAAGAAGATGGACAAAATCAAAATACATAGAGAATATTGCTTAGGAACAGAAGATGAACAGAACTAAAATTCTTAAGGCAGACAACCACAGAACGTCAAAATTAAATAAGGCAATCATCAAAGCAATCCCCTAATGAAATTAAGGATCAGCAGGGGAAATCAAGTGATCGAATCCATGGAAGCAGAACATGAAGAGGATGGGCACTGCACATCCTTGTATGTACATATTAACACTGCAGCTAGGAATATGATAGAAGAGATGAGAGCAAAGTAAAATATTTTGCAATTCACTACTGGTGTCATATGATGGTCAAGTATGAAGTCAAGAGAATTGATGGGAAATAAAGATAGGATTTTAAAGTAGAGTTTGATTCAAATTATGTTTTTTTTTTTACATTAGATTAGTTTTGATATTTTAATAAGATTCTAACTTACTAAAATTTCTTTTGATTTTAACTTCTTTTTCCTATACAAAGGGGCTTATTCATTGTAATATGTACACTTTGTTATTGAATTAAATTTGATAGTTCTCCCCTTTCTTCTCTATCTTCCTCTTTCTTTTCTCAATCTTGTTCTTGTTCGTTGCATCCTACATCAATATATACACTACCACACAAACCTAGCCCACTTGCCACAAAACCCACATCCAACTTTCATCCATTAGTTAAATCCTAAAACAACCCAAGCCCATAAACTCAACAAAATCCAGCCCAACAAAAAAGAACAATGCCCACACATCCCATTGATACTATTCCAATCCCACACTGGACCCACTAAACACAACCTACCAAACCCATAGCCATCATCATCTTCGACAACCCAATACATAACCTAATCTCGCTGCCGGAGACCGCATCTCGTCGGGTACCAACACAACCACCCCATTAAAAATAAATAAAAAATTGTCCTTTCGCTACTATTATATTAATTATGATCAACCACTTCGAAAAGTCAACTACCACAGTGTAATGTCACCTGTGTCGTCCTCCACATTAGTTGTGCCAACCCGACAATGACGACTTAGACACTGTTTAGCTCTTTTCAGCCTTATGAGGTATCATTTCTTTTTTTGTTGAGTTGAGAGAGTTTGCTTTTGTTTAAGTGTTTTGGCTTGTCTATTAATATTAAATAATAAAACAAACAAAAAATAATAAAAAAATTCAGATTTTTGCATATATTATTTTTATAGGAAAAAAAATTAAATAATAAAAAAAAAACCACAAAAAATATAGTAGCTAAAAAAATGTTGTGGCGTACCGAAGTTAGGAGACTAATTGTCGACAAACGGAAAAAATCTTCCTCCTTCGCTATCTTTATTTGAACTCTTACCTTTACATGAA
This sequence comes from Fraxinus ornus, assembly GCA_903798235.1. NCBI lineage: Eukaryota > Viridiplantae > Streptophyta > Magnoliopsida > Lamiales > Oleaceae > Fraxinus > Fraxinus ornus. Next base: position 3,454 of record CAIGRF010190101.1, on the reverse strand, counting down.
CAAATTGCGGATTTGCTCTTATAACTCGACCAATCACCTGTTATTTTCATGCTCCCATCTCTTTCTCCACTTATTACAGTATTGGTCTTCGATGAACTATTAAAACATCCACATATTCCTATACTGGTAGCAATGAGTTCTTACCTTAGTGAAACATCCCGAATACTGCACTCGATGCCCCATATAGTGAAGAGACCATGCATGATATCTTTCCATTAATTATATCATCATTAATGTTCCTATCTGACAACTCCAACGAATTGTATACTAAGGGAGCTAGAGTACTTAAAACTATAGCTAATCTAGGTACTATATAATGATGTTGGATCTAGACCGTCAGCAAATGATAATTGACACGTGCCAACATTTTCTTTTAGCCTATGAAAAACTTATCTAAGGAATATCTTCATATCTACATAATATCTTCTTCCTCTTCTCTATCTTGTTCTTTGTTTGGTATTGTTCGTTACCAAGAATGGTCATCACGCAATGATCAGATGTCAGAATGAATTATACAAGCGAAACTTATGATGTAGAAGGTCGTTAGGCTAGAACAGAGGTTGAGAAAGATTTAGAACTAGTCCCTGCTTGCTACAGTTATCCTAGTAATAGGTTACTTAGGGACTGTGTGATGTGTCTAAAAGTTGATAAAAATTGGTGGGTCCCATGAAACGAGAGGTGAGAAAGTGGATAAAAGTTGTAGGTACAATGAGCTTGTGGTTAAAAAGGAAAGTTTGACCATCTTTTAAGCAAACAAAAGCTTTACCAAACAAGCACTTAGTAAATTTGATTTGAATGACTTACAGTAGATAGCAGGGGAGAATAAAAGTAGGTTGGAATTGAATTGGGAGGAATGGAAAACATTCGGTATGTTTGGGCTGATACTAGTGGCCAAGACAAGGAAATGGATAAGCCCCACTATTAGATATCCTAAAGGGGTGAATGGAGGACAACAATAAGGAGAACATGGATTAGAAGCTCTCTCATTATAGCAAGAAAGAGAACTTAAGAGGCTGAAAATTCGATAAACTAAAATAGGATGAGGGGAATGGAAGGAGCGAAAATGTTGGAAAAGAAAATAACTTGTTTTGTCCAGTTGAGATTCTTTTGAATATTTTTTTGCTGACAAATTTTTGAGTGGTGTGTATTGAATAATACAAAGTCTTCTCTTCAATTTGTAATAGGCTTAAGCCTCCCTCTGGCATATTCCAATATCTATGAATGACTTGAAAAAGAAAAAACAGAAATTTCTCTACAACAGAGATTGAATTGTCTCCGTTTAGAAAATTTACAAGGAAACGGTCAGCTCAAGCTATAAAAAGTAGCCGCCATCAGCCTCAAAAAAAAAAATAATAAAAAATATTGCTTCTGTCTATAAGCTATTTATTACACATCTACAACCAGATTTTCATTCAAATGAATTGTTAAGAAAGTGCAGGAAGAAAATGCTGCAATGTCGCAATCTTGCATTGTCAAAATGGATTTTCTATAATAGTTCAATCCGAGAAATATTGACAAGGTGCAATGAGTGTAAAGTAACAGAGAAAAGTACAACTCACTCATCTTCTGAATCAGTGAAAAGCACACGACTTGTAAGAGCTGCAGGAGGTGGCTTATGAGGATAAAGGGCCGGATTAAACAATGGACAAAACCTCTGGGCTAATTTAGCAATTTCCTTGGGAACAAGAGCAACAGATTGATTTTTTGCCTTCTCAATTAGTGTTGCAGACATTGTCTTCTTGGGTTTTTTTTTGCTGGCTGGCGAAGAAAGTATCAAACCCTGACCATCAGGTTCAGAAGAACTAAGAAAATTACAGAGAGGAAACAAGGGTTCCCTTTCGAAGTGAGTATCAAAACCTACTCCAATTTGACATCGCTCATATGCTCGGACAGCTGCCAGATTCCACAAGAATAATCAAGTAAAGATCATGAGCAAAAGAAAAACATAGTTGCAAAAACACAATGAACATATCATTTATCCAACATGACATACCAGAAGAAACATCATTTATATAGTTTCCAACTAAACGGAGTGGAGCGACATCTAGAACAGACAGCACATGACCACTAATATAAGGGACCCAAGAGGTGCATTCCTGAGTTTGAAAACAAACTATCTGCTCACTGGGAGGAACCTTATATCTCCCATTAGAAAGGGAATTTGTATCAGAATGCAAAGCTGTGTTACCAGCAGAAAGCCGGTCTTGTTGGACATCACAAGTATCAGAAATTTCATTGCTGCACTCTGGGGAGAAAATCTTGGGAAGCTCATCTGGCAATGATGGATGAATATATGGAAAGTAGAAGCAAAAACTGGGATATGGTCTCCTTCTCCATGACAATACTTCATCACGTTTTTGAAGCATCTCTAAAATCAATTTTTGAAGTTCTGTAGCGATGTGGCCCTTCGCAGGTTCTAGAACACAAATAGAAAAAATCTGAATAAGAAGCTGCACATGCTCATGTATCAGACAATGCAACTGTCCTATCTGATGCGGAGTGAATCCATTCACCAAACCATTATTTATAGGAGGCATATAGGGTGGAGAAATGTTGGGCAGCAGGTGTTTCCCATCATAAGTAGGAAAAGATCCAACTGATGAAAATGGTAATAAGGGCCGTAATGGTCTATTCGACTGTCCTGACACCTTGCTATGTTCAAGAGAAGCCTTTTGACGTCTATTTAGCCTAGTCTTTGATCGCTCTTCAATCTCATCAGGGTCGCTTTCCAATGCCTCTTCAAGTTCAAGGTCAAAATCAGCATCATTTTCTTCATCTTCATCATCAACATTTTCAATCCCTTTTAAATTCTGGGAATCATCTACACCTTGTAAAACAGCTGCAAGAAATTTCCTATATTCTCTTTCATCGTCAACATTTTGAAGTTCATCCTCATCATCTGTTTCTTGAAGAAAAGTCTCAAGTTCATCAAGTGTAAAACTGGCAAGAGAATAGCGAGCCCTAGTTCGCATACATATGGCATCCTCAGGGTCCACATCCGTAATGAGCTTCCCAGAATCTGCAGCATTGTTAACATCTGCCCTGCTGCTTGATTCATTCTTCTTATCACATGGAAATCCATTATCAGATTGAGAAATCAAAGCCAGTTCTCTCTCAGTAACTGTAGAAGTTATGTCTGACTTTTTTGCCAATGCTTCTCCAGAAGAAACAATAGTTTGCATCACAATCTCTTCGCCATACTCAGTATCCCCAATAGGATAGTTCTGCACAGGGTTTGCATGCTTTGCCTCAGAATTTTTAAGGGAGCCTGCAGAAGTGTTTCCCCCACTATCAGCAACATCCACATCCAAGCCTTCAACTTCAGAACTCAAGCTTGAAGAAGCTTCTACAGAATGAGTTTCTCTCAGGAAAGGATTGAAATCTACATCCTCTTCCTCATCCTCGTCCTCAGACTCATCGGCAGCTTGTCCATTCCTTTCCTCGTCATTCTCAC
>CAIGRF010190092.1:0-12692 GCA_903798235.1 Fraxinus ornus | reverse complement strand
GGTTTATTTGAAATATTAGTATTATAATATAATTTAAATTAACAAAATATCCAATCAATATCTGATTTTTAATTAAATAAATTTCATACCTGAATTTTGAATTTGAAAGTTTAAGTACCTAATTTTATGTAAAAAAAACTAATTTGGCTGAATTTGACTGGTTTGTTTAATTAATTTTCTAATTTATTTTAAAAAAATTTAAAAAATTTAATTAATTCAATACAGAAAATTTAAAAAATTATTTAAATTCGGTTCTTATTCGGTTCATGGTCAAGAACCGATCCAAACCCATCGGTTCTCAATTCGGATACTCGTTCGGGTATTTAACTTATGAAGAACCGCTCGTTTCGATTCGAGAATTTTGTCCTGTCCTAAATGCCTTGTTGAGCATGGATACCAAGGGTGTGCTCGACTACAAAGAAAAAGACTTCTATATGACAGAGATGAGCCGAGGTGCAGCTAATATTCTTGATAAAAGGTGAACCTGTATATATATATATATTATTTATTTATTTTGGGAAAAATGATGACTGGAAAGAAGCAGATCGATTGGACTCGGGTAGCCTCATTTTACTAATGACAAGAAAATAACCCGGTCGAAACTAAAGCTAATCCAAGGCTTATAGGAGGGAGTTGGAAAAGACAAGCAATTACCTCTTTCTTTCCCCACGCCACAATATTTCTTCATGATAGCATTTTTCCATTTCACTCAAAACTGGGCATTGGTATCAATTCAATTCGTCGAGGGGGATCGATGAGCATTTACAAAACTGGACACAAAGAATATACATAAAACCGCTGATTACTGATTTTTGGAACAAGGGAGGCTCCGAGGTCACTTGACAGTTAAGTAATTAATCACTTAAATTGTCATCAAGAAAGTTGAGATCGGCATCATCATCGTCGTCGTCGTCATCATCGGTGGCTGCATCAGTAATAGTAGGGTAAAGTTCCAAAGGTTCGACTACATTGCCCAAACTCACCATCTCTATTGATCTCTTTCTAGAGTCTGCATTCCCATCTTCAAAATCCATTAAATCTGTTTCGTATGCCTCCCCCTGCTCCATTTCGCTATAAAGGATTTCCTGCAGCCAATGAACACGACATCTAAGAGTTAAAACAGCATTTAGCACGACACCAAGGCAATGCACTTGGTTGTAATGGTAAAAAGGGGACGTATCAAGGTTATAGAGCTTATGTCCAACTGCAACAAGCGACCTTTATCCGCAATTCTAAACTATATGTTGTATTCCAATCAAAAACTAATATCTTTTTCTTCGAACAGTTTATAGAATTCATCAAGAAGTCATATTACATTTCATTTAGTCAAATACAGAAATTCCTAACCACAAACCAGCATAATTTACTAGCTTCACCGCTGTTGGTAGAGAAGGAACAGATGGCAAAATTGCCTAGATGATGGTTCATTATACGTTTTATTTTGTTTCTGTTCTTCCTTTCCATTTTCCTTATTATGGGTTCAACAGTAATGTGATTAACATATCATCAATTTCTGTAAAAACAGTTCATGACAGCTTAAGAAAGGCGGTTTAATGCATGATTTGAAAGACCAAGGAGCACAATGTTACATAGCATATAATTCAAGGGTGCAAGTTCAATTTACTCTTTCTAAAAGAAAAATTAAGTAAATCTATGCAAAAACAAAAAAGAAAAAGAAGCATATACATGCAATTTCAGGCTAATATGTTCCAGACTTCCAGGATCAAATAAAAAGCAGGACCATGACCATCCAAGGATACAGAACAAAAAAAAAAAAAAAAACAGAAACAAAGAAAAGAAAAGCTATACAATAGCCAATGTCCCATGCTGCAAAAGTCACTAGCCATTTCAGTAAAAAACAAGATATGAATTAAGAGAAACAAAAAACGCAGTCAATTATTATTATTATTACTATCTCATCTAGATCTGGAAAAGTTCAATTCAACCATGTTGTTAAGGAATTGACAACAAATAAGTTCTATATAATTTGAACTTTATTAGCACCGAAAACATCACTTATGCATAAGATCTTGAAAGAGAACAGATTAAATGTACCTCATCTTCTTGCAAGGCTTGTTTCTGTGTCTCCACAATCCAGTCATACAGTAACCTCTCTTGTAGAACACAGTCAGGGGACTCTACGTCACAGGAGCGTTTCCTTATCTGGCGTTCCCTAAGTCGCAAGTTGTAGTGCACGTAGATAACTTCATTCAATTTTTTCTGTGCTAAACGGTTATGCCTTTGGCTGTAGATCTGATCGTGTATGCTCCAATAGTGCTCACACCCAAAAGATGAACAGGTTTGGCACAATATGCGTACAGCTATCTTTTGCAGCTCCAAACAATTTATCCCATGTTGTTGCCACCATGCAGCTAGAGATAGTGAGACCGTTGTCAGTTCAATTCACGCTTATTGGTAAAATTTCATCCTAAGTGTTTTGATGGTATAACCTGGATCAAGCTCTGATCTGGTACTAATTGCCAAGTCAGTTCCAAAATCAGCTTTTGCGGAGCCGAAGTCAGAAATCTGAAAAAGTACAAGAAAACATAAAGAACATTCAAGTGTAAAAAATGGATAAGGAAAATTTATTAGGAAACTCCCACCTGCATGGATGCAGAAATCCTTCTTGCACTGTCCGGTTCCAGTCGAACAATGCATGCATTCAGTCCACGTACGACATCAGGATGCTACAATATTCACACATTTTACAAAATAAAATCCAAAAGAAAAGGTTAAAAAGAATGCACATAGAACTAATATTTCACTATTTCGTATGAAACAATTCTGAAAAAAACATCATTCTCCTACCGGAACAAATTCCGGACGATAGCGATATGATGGATTGAGAAAGTAAGCAGCCAGATAGAGAGGGTGGTGAAATAATGAACTCCAGTGATTGTCAATCACACTCCAAAATGGTCCATACTTGTGTGCATCATCATTATGATTGATTTTAATTGCAAGCTTTGCCCTGTACATGTCATTGTAGATGAATGGCATTGAAAGGCTCTCATCACCATTGATCTTTTGTAGCACTTCAACTATAGGGTCAACTGATCTCCTAACATACTGTACCTTCCTCCAAAATGAGGAATCCAGCACAATGTTTTTCACTTCCTTACCCACGTCCAATTTTGAAAACCTAGATGAAAGCCATTTATTTGACTGAAACATTCTTCGAAGACCAATCCTATGATCAAGCAAACTCTGCAAAGTAGTAAAACTTGAAGCATATCGAGTAACAGATGGCATCAAAACTTCCTCACCTCCAGTAAATTCCTTTTTCATCAGATTCAACAACCAGATCCTATTGTAAATAAACTTTGTAACTTTTTGGCCTTTCTCTATGCATTCTCGCACCCGATTTATTTTCATAAAATCTTCAAGCATGCGATCAATGCAAAAGGCAGCACAAGGAGTCCAAAATAAATTCATTCTCTTCTCTTCAAGCATCTTCCCAGCCTCCCGATAACTGGGTGTATTTTCGGTGATTACCTACACTTACAGTTAATATCAGAGAGGAGTCGAATGGGGGAGGGCAAAAGCAGAGTTGCCAAATCTAAGCACAAAAGTAATGGAAATAATAGTATGCACACAAGTGAAACTTACCTGCACGACATTTTCCTCACCCGTCTCCTCAACTACTCTGTCAAGCATTTTAAACAAATATTCTGCATCATCAGCAACGCCAGTGGCATCAACTGAACAAACAAAGTATACACCACGGGGGCAAGAAACTAAAACATTGATCAATGTCCTACCCTGCATATCTTGCCAACTATCTGCCAAAATGGAACACCCTGTAACTGCCCAGGAAGACTTGTACTCAGCAAGGTAGTTTTTTATGGTCAAAAGCTCATCCTGTAAGAACCGACCAGATAACAATTGGCTTGATGGTCCCACTAAACCAGGCCCATGCTGACCAACCAAATCTAGCATTTTATGAAAATAAGGAGAGTTGGCTGCATGTAAAGGGACTCCTGCATGATAGAAGAATTTGCAAATAGCAGAAGTAACCTCTCTCCGCGACCTGCTGGAGGAACTTGTTTTCATTTGTTTGCCAGATGCTTGCATCTGACTCTTGGGTGTCATTAGAATATTAGCCTCAAACCTTGGTCTTTTCGGTGATGGTTCAGGGCCATTACCCTGGGAGATCCCTTTGAAACTTCTTCTAAAATCTCTGCGATATCTTTTGTCCTCGAGAAAAAGTTTATCATTACCCAAGTGATGTATATCTTCTTTTTCTTCTTCCTCCTCTTCCTCATCTTCATTTTCTGAGTTCACATAAAAGGATGATATCTCTTTGGTACCAGGCCGTCCATGCCTCCTTCCTGTACGATGCCATTTCATGTTTTCTTTCATTTTGACATATACTTCCTCAGGTGCACTCTTACAAGGAGAAACTTCTCCTGGTATTCTAGCAAGATGTTGCTTGAACCGATTAATACCTCCACTCACTATCTTGTCACAGTAATTGCATTTTACCTTTTTCTTCCTGTCATCCTGAGGAACACCGTGTTCCCACCCAGGGTCAACATATCCTAACGAACGAAGAGGAGCCATATTTATCACTAAACCCTTGTCACTTACCAATTGCTTACCTTTATTCCTATATCCAGCATGCTCTTCCTCCTCCACATCATCATTGGCGTGAAAATTCAAAAATGATTGTTCATCGTACTCAGTTTGCCTTGCCTTTTTACCAAAACGACACCCTTCTAGATTTTCTCTCATTTTCTGGCACACCTCCTCTGGAGCTTTGTCGCAATATGTTACTTCTCCAGAAATCCGAGCTAGATGTTGCTTCAACCTGTATATCCCACCGCTAACTACTTTTCCGCAGTAATTACATCTGACCTTCTTCTTTCTCTCATCTTGAGCAGCACCGTGCTCCCACCCTGGGTCTACATATCCAGCTGAGCGAAGTGATGCCATCTTCAGACCATTCCTTGTGATTCACTGCAGCTGTTTTCACGGCAATAATTTCCGGTAGCAGGAGAAAACAACAAGATATTTGGTAGTCCTACTTGGTAATGCATGATTATGTTATGTCATACTGAATCGAAAGAACATATTTTAAGAAGTCAAAATCAATAGTCGTTGGCATAAAATGTCTACATGAGAGAGTTTTTGTAAGTAACATACCAATAATAATGCACATTTTGAATAAAATCAAATCCTTAACCGTTATAGTTCAAAAATTAATTTATTATTTTCACAGGAATTCCCTGTAGAAATCTTTAATACTTAAAAAATTCAAATCAAACACAGTCACAGCCAGCAATTTGAAGATCACAAAACTGACAGTGCACTGAAATGACAATAAGCTTCTCTACAATAGTTCAAGAAACAATGACAAACCTAAAATTTTACTTCAAAATCAAACTTTAGCACATTCCATAAATTTCGTATAACAATTTGTGACAAATACTCAAATGCCACGACTTACAATCCCAGATAGAAAAACTAACTAAACATTCGATACTCGTTAAAAGATTCGATTAATTTCCTTGCTATAAGAAACCGTTTAGTTTGAGCAAAAATGTTAGAAATAGAAAAATAACACCAAGAAATTGAAAATAATAATATATGAAATATCCAAAACAGTAACCGAAAAACAATTGAAAAGAAACAATACATCAAAATCAAGGAAGTAATAAATTATGGATTTGCATACCAGAAAACTTAGCTGATTCTGATCCTATCGATGGATATTGGTGTTTCAATTTGAGTAACGTTTCACAGTGTTTGTTATATATTCCAGGATGTATTACCACAAAATGAAAAATTTCATGGATCGGATAAAAGAGTGAGGAAAGAACGAGTTGGATGATTTGGGAATCGTGACTCTCTGAGTGAACACGGGGACAGCCGGGTTCTAACGTTTCGTGCATAATTTTATTTCTACTTTTTCAAAATAGTAATGCTACGGCATCCGCTGATATTACAACCTCAACTTATGTGACACTAGATAATATGATAAATGAAAAGTGAAATTAAATGACACTAATCATTTAATATCACTTTGACGTCGCTTAAATTGTGATTGAAATCTCAGTGAAATTAAATAACATTAATAAACTCATCGTTATTTTTAATGTTTTATTTTACAATTTCTCTCTCTCTCTTTTTTTAAAAACAATTTTCTTGTTAGAATAAAAAAAATAAAAGAGTTTAAGGAGATAAAAGAAAAGAAATTCACAAACACATAAAAAAGGGTGGTCAATGAAATTTCTATAAATTTTGATAACATCACACATAAAGTGATATTTAGGGTGTATTTGAGCCACGTTATTTTGGAAGAGTATATTTTGAAATAGTAGATTGATGGAGAATGTGTGGTTAAAAAAGAAGGAAAAATTATTGATGTGATGGAAAATATTTTTTTATAGAAGAATGTGTAGTTGAAAATGAGTAGAAGAATGAGAATGAAAATTTTAGGGTGTGTTTGAGCCATATCATTTTGGAATAATGTATTTTGGAATAATAGATTGATGAAAAATGTATGATTGAAAAAGAAGGAAAAAATATTGATGTGATGGAAAATATTATTTTATCGAAAAATGTGTGATTGAAAATAAGTAGAAGAATGTGAATGAAAATTTTAATGTGTACCAAACTAATGTATCTCGAACAGGAGCTTAGTCACACCCATTCTGTAAAACTCTTTTTTTCTTCTTAAATTTATTTTCAACCATACATCTTATAATATGTACTTTTAAACTTTACAAATATAAATTTCATTTTTTTTTTTATCAAAATATACTAAAATATGATTTTTAGCTAAATCAAACATGACCTAAAATATAGTAATAGCATTGACAATAAATTGAGTTCAATAATATGATTGAAACAAATTAAAGTTATACGATCCAATTGAGATCTCTTCATCGATTATAACTTTCCAAATGTTGTAGTCGAAGGTTCAAAATAAGGAACTATATAATCTTCCAATGATCACGAGACGGGACGGGACGGGATATGACGAGACAAAGATTTTAGTGAAAAATTGGAGAGGGGAGGATGTATAATTATTAATACTTATATTTTTAACTGTCATCGTTAGTCTTTCTGATTCTTCTCAGCCTCTGTTCTCATGTAACCACCTAAAGTTAACACATCCACTCCTATCCCTAAAAACATTATTAGCCATCATCCTTATGTACTCAAAACAACCTCCATTCATATGTACGAGTCAAAATGGATTCTTCATCACCGATAATAATCAAATAACAGGCAGCCTAAACAAAAGTAGCCAACATGAACAAAGCCCTTCTCTTAGGAATATCAGTTTTCCTCGTCGTTGGAGCAGTCGTTAGTCTAATTGCTGGAGTAAATCATCATCGTTTGACCACAGACGAGGATGGTCAGGTGCTCTCCACCACCACCAAGTCCGTTGCTTCAGTTTGTTCCCAAACCGATTATAAGAGGGCTTGCGTCGATAGCATGTCGTCTTTGGCCAACAATGCTAGCGCCACTCCAAATGATTTTCTCCAGGCTGCAATTAATGTAGCCATTGAAGAGGTGCAAGCTGCAATGAATAGGTCTTTAAAGATTGGACAAGCAGCCAATGACTCGTTCCAAAAGATGGCAGTCGAGGATTGCAAGGAGTTACTGGAATATGCTGTTGAGGAGCTGCAGGCATCGTATTCCATGGTGGGTGATAGTAACTTGCATACGGCCGCAGACAGAGAAGCCGAGCTAAAAAACTGGTTGAGCGCCGTTATCTCGTACCAGCAAACCTGCATAGATGGCTTCACAACCCCAGAACTTAAGAATGCAATATCAAATGGAATTCTAAATGCTACTCAGTTAACTGACAATGCTCTTGCCATTGTCACTGCCATTCCTCAAATTCTGCAGGCATTTAACCTTCCATTACACACGGCTGCAACTTCAACTTCTCGGAGATTGCTCGATAATAATCGTGATATGTTGGACAACGACGGGTTCCCTGCATGGTTATCGGCTGGAGACAGACGACTGATGGCCAGCCAAAGCGGTGGACAACCAGCACCTAATTCGGTGGTAGCCCAAGATGGAAGTGGACAGTACAAAAGTATCAGTGATGCTCTTGCAGCATATCCCAAGGACCTCAAAGGGAGGTACGTTATCTACATTAAGGCAGGAGTTTACGATGAATATGTGATAGTCACAAAGAAGCAGGTTAATGTGTACATGTATGGAGATGGACCGCGAAAGACCATTATCACTGGAAAAAAGTGTAGACGCGACGGTACCCAAACCTTCCAGTCTGCCTCATTCAGTGAGTTGCTCTTCAATTCCGTGTTTGAACACATAAAATCCAAGCATGTTAAATTTGGCAAGTTGATTAATCACATACAATAAACATATTTTCAGGTGCAATTGGAAATGGATTTATAGCCAAGTCAATGGGATTTCAAAACACAGCAGGACCCGAGGGACAACAAGCTGTGGCTCTTCGAGTGCAATCTGACCAATCTGCGTTCTATAACTGCAGAATGGATGGGTATCAAGACACGCTCTATATTCAAACCCACCGTCAATTCTATCGTAACTGTGTCATCTCCGGTACGGTCGACTTCATATTTGGAGATTCAGCAGCAATCATCCAAAACAGTTTGATCATAGTAAGGAAGCCCATGGACAACCAAGAGAACACAGTGACAGCACATGGACGAAGTAATAGTCGGGAGACAACTGGTGTAGTAATCCAGAACTGCAGAATAGTTCCGGAGCAGTTACTAGAACCCTTAAGATTCCAAATACCAACATATCTGGGACGACCATGGAAGGAGTACTCGAGGGCTATGATAATGGAATCGACATTGGCAGATTTCATTCAACCAGCAGGATGGATGCCATGGGATGGAAACCTATATCTTGATACGCTGTATTTTGCAGAGTATGAAAACCGGGGACCAGGTGCAGCTACTGATAAGCGGGTGAAATGGAAGGGGTTTCATGTGATAACAGACAGGAATCAAGCAGTTCAGTTCACTGCTGGTCCATTTATTCAAGGAGGCCAATGGTTGAGGAGTACCAGTGCACCCTTCTTCCTTGGATTCAAAAACTAAGCAAGAAAACACAACTGGCCGGATTGCATACACATTTCATTTCAGGTAGAAAAATACGAATCATGTTATGCACGTACTAGGTTAGACAGGACTGTGTGAGGATATGAGAGGATGGACGAAGGATAGATAATTGCCATCCCTGTCTTCTTCATCAGCAAATTTGCTTCTTCAAGATAGAACCACATTTCTTTCTTTCATAGTTATTCCCTCAACAAGTGTAGAAACACATTTCGTAAATAGTTAGTTTATGCTGTCCAATAAACACAGCGATAAAGTTATCATCTTTTCACGAGGTACAAAACAAACTATTAGAAAGAGCAAAAGAAGAAAATAATAGCATTCTCACCCCTTTCTGTTGATCCAAAATGAGATTTCAAAGGAGAAGCATCAACCATCATAAATGAAAGATGCAGAATAAGACAAGTTACAAATTGAAAACACCAAACACAAAATTACGTTATCCCGCACCAAAAACAGGAAAAACCAAACACAAAATTACATTATCCCGCACCAAAAATCGTGTTAATTAAATGATATTAAGTGATAAATTCAATAAAAAATAAGATTAAATAATTTATTTAATTATACTTATTCACACATTACGCATTTTGTATTGGCTATCCAATGATGTTTTGGCCAAAATCTAGCCACACGATATGATTGCAACGCACAATTACAAGAGGAGAGAAAACGGAGACTCCTTGGCAGTTGGCTCTCAGAGTAATAGACGGATTAATACCAGTAATGGAGCTGCAGCTCCACCTCCATATCCTCTCCATTCAAATTCCCATCCATTTTCAAAGCCCATAATTCTCCCCAAATGCCCCTCAATCTCCACATTCTTAGTTCCAATTTTCCTGGGGTGGCGGGAGAAACACCCAAGACTATTATTGGAACTGCCATTCTCCCGGAGACCGGCGACGATGGAGATGACACTGGAGCAGCCTGGAGGCAAGATGGTGGTGGAGCTGGTGGGAGCCTTCAACGAGCTTACTGAAAGAATGAACAACACTGTACTCTACACTAGTTCGTCCAGGTTGCTCTTCAAGGCCCTCAAGCTCTCCATTCCCCTTCTCCACACTCTCCCGCCCACCTCTGACGGCCGCTCTCCTCTTGAAAAGGCCTTGTCTGTCTGTTGCTGTATCCTCGCCGATCTTCAGGTCAACGCTCGACCCAATCCTTCACTCTTTCTTCTTTTTTCAGTTTTTTTTTTCTCTCTTATTTTTCTTCTAAGGGTATCTCAGCATCTGTTCGACGAAGTTCCCAATAGAAGCAATCTTGTAGCAAAAGCAAGTCTTCAGTGAAATTGCAGAATCAGACAATTTAACTACTAAGAGGGCAAATAAATTTTGAGCAATAAACTATAAGAATTCTTTTTCGGTATGCTATGTTCAGTTCATTTTTCGCCACTGTGTAAGTCATTGCTACATCTACTGTCCAATTTAACGGCATCTCAACAACACAACTGTTGGAGAAATTAGTTGCGTATACCTCTCAACAACAGCAATTAAAATACAGAAAGCAAGAAAACTTATCAAACGATCGAACAGTCACACCTCTGATATAACAATCGAATCACTTGTGCAGCAATGACAAGCGATCTCTAGAACTCTCATTAGTACTCTAGGCCCCAAGGTCCAATGATAGACTTTTAATATTCGTGTGGAATGTGATTCAAGCTGCCTACCTCCCATATAAGTTCCACACTTTTTACTATCTAATTTAATTATTTCTTTCAAATAATATATTTGATATATATCTAACAATAACATCCACGTAAACATTACTAGTAGTCTACTCCTCTCTTTTCTATGCGTGTCTCTTTTATGAATGGAAGACTTTGAACTACCCAAAAAGGTAGTAGTATTAATATTTGTTGCAATTATGAATTTTGTCCAAACATGAAAATGAGAATCTAATTTCATGATTTTTGGATGAGAATTCCACAAAATAGTTAGTTTTATAGAGTTTAATATGTGCTCAAATAGTTATTTAAGGCCCTTTAATCTTCTTAGCTCCTTGTGAGAAAGGTTTGTAAGAAGCTCAAAATCGATTATATTTAACATTGGCTGCAGATGGATGCTGAAGTTATGTCTGCTGGAATACTGAGAGAAGGTCTAGAGAGAGGTGCCATATCCATATATGAAGTGAAGGATCGTATTGGCATTGGCACATCTCATCTATTGCATGAAAGCATGCGTTTGAAGAACATTTCTTCTAAAGTGGAGGCACTAGATGATGAGAGTGCCTCTGCACTGAGAAAATTTTGCCTGACATACTATGATATCAGGGCTATAATTCTAGACCTTTCTCTAAAGCTTGATACTATGAGACACCTTGATTATCTCCCCAGGTACAAGCAGCAAGTAATTTCTCTTAAGGTTATGAAGATATATGCTCCATTAGCACATGCCATTGGAACCAAAATTTTATCCCTGGAACTGGAGGATCTCTCATTCCACTACCTGTTTCCCTGTTCCTTCCTTTATGTTGATGCATGGTTGAGGAGCCATGAGACTGGAAGTAAGCCTTTAATAGATATATACAAGGAGCAGCTGCTTCAGACCCTAAGATCTGATCCATTTTTAGCAGAAACTATAGAAAATATATCTATTGAAGGCCGTTATAAAAGTCGTTACAGTACCATGAAGAAACTATTGAGAGATGGACGTAAACCTGAGGAGTTGAATGACATTTTAGGATTAAGAGTAGTATTAAGTCCTGCATCTGGTTTAAATTCATCCAAAGCTGGGGAAAAAGCATGCTATAGGGTACGACAAATCATCCAATTTGTATGGAATGAGTTGCCAAGTAGGTCTAAAGACTATATTGCACGTCCCAAGGCTAATGGGTACAGAAGTTTACATATGGCTGTTGATATTAGTGAATTGTAAATCAAGACCACTTATGAAAATACAAGTACGTACGGCAGAGATGGATATGATGGCCGCTGGTGGAACTGCTTCCCATGCATTGTACAGGGGTGGTCTTACAGATCCAGCAGAGGTAAGAACTCTAATACGTGAGATGCAATCTAATAATCACTATCCCGTCCTCTTCAAGATCTAGTTGTCAAAATACTAGAGACCACCAAGAGAACGATTTGGAAAAGTTAACCTTCGATTCAGCCACTTTCATTATATATATTGTATCCATCCTTCTATACATGGTAAGATAATATATACAGCCAACAAGAATAACCAAGTCCTAAATTATATAAACTTCTAAATTTATATATATGCTAACATCCCCCCTCAAATTGATGCTGGTAAGTCAACTAGCAACAATTTGCCAACAAGAAATTGATGCCGCTGTCGAGTCATAGCTTTGGTGAAGATATCAGCCACTTGGAGATTAGAAGAAATGTGAGGAAGAGATATGAGCCGACTTTCCAAAGTTTCTTGAATAGAATGACAATCAACTTCAATGTGTTTGGTGCGTTCATGGAAAACAGGATTGGTGGCAATTTGAATAGCACTAGTGTTATCAGCATGAAGAGGAGTAGAAGTAGTCGAAGGAAATCCAAGCTCCTTAAGAAGACCGCGTAGCCATATAATTTCAGAACAAGCAGTAGACATAGCACGATACTCAGCCTCAGTGGAGGATTTCGAAACACGATCTTGTTTCTTACAT
>CAIGRF010189997.1:13150-24401 GCA_903798235.1 Fraxinus ornus | reverse complement strand
TTTTGTGATATGCGCGTAAAATAATGGTCAACCTTTTTTGTTGACCGCTATAGCGCGCTATAGCGAGCTTAATCGCGCTATAGCGGCGGCTATAGCGCGCTTAATCCCTTTTTTTTCCCATAATTTTTTTTTATAAAAATATATTTAATGTCTTAAAAATAATTAAAATAATATTAAAAATACGAAACGCATTATGACTCTTATTCTTCGCATTGACATGCTTAATCTTGTAATTCTTGATTCTCGGCATCGACACTACGCAATGCTTTACGCTTTTTAGAACATTGTTTCAGACCTTTCATTTTGATGGCATTAAAGTCTGTTCAACGAATAACTAAATGGGGGGTGGCGTGTAAAATTAGACTGATGTATCATAGTTATATTAAATGAGCCATAATTGTCATCTGGTGTCAAATATCAGTAGTGCTGAATAATATTACTCTAAATAAGAAGTCAAAAACCGTCGTTGATGAACACAATATGCCCTTGTTACGTGGGGATTAAAATTAAATTTTTAGTAAATTTTGATAAAAATTAATAAAATGTGCGGTTGAAAGAATTTCAGAACATATATGATTAGAATTAATTGTTCAATTCGACTTGAATACCAAATAGGGCTCACGTACGATGGATATTATATTTGATGCCTTGGAAAGTTGAGACAACTTTTTCCATAGTCCATGCGAATGCCCAAAAAGATTTCAATTTTCAATCATAAGTATCTTCGTTCCCCTCATTATGGAAATGTGGTCCTATAAGAACAACAAGAGGAATTCGGTTGGATTTTCATAGATAATCTTGTTTGAGAAAGATCTTCCATCTTTATTATCTTTATTAGTGGAATTGTCACGATAATAACGAAAAAGATTGTACTTCTCTTGTAATTCAATCCTTCATGTGAAAATAAACTTTTGCTAAATGTATTTTAATTTTATTGTGGTTCTTGAATTGGTCGGTGAATTTTAATTTTAGAAAATTGGACTACAACCCACCTAAAGTTTTCGGCTTTTTTCCCCTTTTCACTTCACAAAATTAGTCTAAAAGTATTGTTTTATAAAAAGAAAAATTATATTTGTACATCAATTTTTGTACATAAGGGGCTACACCCTCCTCACATAGGGGGTGGGACCTACTGCATAAAATATTTTTTATTTAAACGAGTCTCACTCCCATGTGAGGGGAGTGTACACCCCGATGTACATTGTGATGTACAAGTAGCAAAATTGTTATACAAATTAACCACGTCATGTCGAGCTCAACACCTAATTTTAAGCCACCTTAAAATATAGTTATAGACTCATAGTTCTACCATTGCTGGAAGCTTCTATACCCCGTAAAATTATTCAAATATTTTTGTATTTTAAGGGTCCATTCACGAATGTTAAGTGACCTTAAATACATGACGAAAGCAGATCTTGACAAGAATCATTTCTACAATCTTATTAGATAGAAATTTGCACATAGAAATCATTCTTGGACCCAATGGTATCTAAGAATGGCAGTAGTCAAATCTTAGATGTCCAAAAATGATTCGAATTTTGGACGGAAAAGAACTTACTATTTTATAGAATGAAGGAACCTTAAATAATTACTAGTTAAATCATTTGTTTTATTAATAATGACAGTTCATTATCAATTTCATTGTCAACAAGTATCCTTGTAGATATGATTCAAAATTGTGAGATCTTATAAAGATTCACGCTTAGATAGTGATGGCAATCATGCCGAGGTGCTCATCGATTTGCGAGGTCAGCTCATGGACATCTCGAACTTGTTTTGAGAAAAGTCATGAGTTGAGTTGAGTCGAGTTCATTTCTTTTCTTCTTCGTTTTTTTTTTTTTTTTTTTATCACAAGTCTACACATGTTTTTTTCTCATTTTTGAGCCTTTTTATTATTTTCTTTAAAAAAATGCTTGTTTTTTTAGCTTATTTTGTTAATTATTTTAAAAAAAATTATCCGGCTTGGCCCATGAGACCCACGAGCTAAATGGCCAGCCGATTCTAGAATTTGGACACAACCCGAGCTCGGCTCATCCATATGCCAAGCCTTGTGCCTACAGAAGAAAATAAACATTGAAGAGTGATGAATGATAAATGATACATAAGATGAGTATCATATTTTTAGCAATACATATTTCCTGATTTCCTCCAGTAAGAATTGTCCGTCATGAGGAATAGAGAGAGTGGAACTAGTTGAGCAAATATTAGAATGATATAAATGCATTGTCGGACGAAGTATAAGTACAACCTTAAAAGCTTTCGACTTCCTCACCGATTTACCCATCTCATGCCCCAATTGATAGTTAATTTGTGAACTAGAATTATGTCTTTAATATCGCTACAAGGTAGTTTAATAGGAACCCAATTTCAAACAAAAATGAAAGGTTAATTTTGTATGGGACCAAAAAACCAGTGTTAGTGACCTACTTTTTATGCTTAGCCTATATTGAGTAAATTATATAGTAGATTTCTTTTATTTTTCAATAGTTTTCTATGTTCTTTCTCCTTGTAGGATGCGGCTAACAAAAACTAATTTTTTAATTTATTGAACATTTGTTTTGCTTTTGTCTCTGCCTCCAGAATTCCTACAGCACCTGCACCACCTGCCTTGCGTCTGATCTCCTTTTATCCACAACAGCTAATAATTCTGGAAGAAATTCAACAAATTCGATATATGCGGGTCCTCTCCGAATAGGGCAAGGATTACCTGTTTAATCAGGTATTCGGTCGGGGCCGGAGTGGGTACATATACGGGTAGTGGGTGCCCGGCCCCACCTTGTTTAATTTTTTTTTTTTTTAGAATTCAATACTTTAAATGGAAAATTTCACGAAATTTCATTAATTCTAATAGAAAACAGCAACGAAGATTTTCTAAAAAATATAACAAACAATAAAAGATTTAGTTTACCAAATATATTTTCCCATCCCGTCCCGTTTATATTTTTTTAGAATTCAATACTTTTAAAAGATAAATTTCACGAAATTTCATTAATTCTAATAGAAAACAGCAACGAAGATTTTCTAAAAAATATAACAAACAATAAAAGCTTTAGTTTACCAAATATATTTGAATAATTTAAATTTTAAAAATAAATAAAGATAAAAAAAATATATTATTGTCTCACTCTAATAAATGGAGGCAATAAAATGAATTATGAAAAAATTTTAAAAAAAATTAAATAAGGTAATAAATGGGACAAGCTCCTCGTCCCGCCCCGTCCCGCCTTAAACAGGTAACGAGGTGGGAACGAGGCGAGAAATTGCTTGGCGAGGCAGGAGCGCGGGGAAAGTGCCCCCGTCTCACCCCGCCCCGTTCCATTCCCATCCCTACCAACAATCCCATCCACTACGTTGGCCTTAAGGCACTGACCAACATATACATGTGTTTTCTTCACTTCAATAGGATCAGTCCAGAATTGCAAGTTCATACCTAGACAACCAAATCAGAGACCAAGATTTGATTGTGAATTCAAAAGTCAAGTCAATGCCCATATGCAACTTGGTCTTCCCATCCCATTTCATCTAAAGATAACATTTATTAACATTTAAATATAAAAATAATAATCAATAAACAAAGTAGTTCATTAATTTAGTCATTTTTTATTTGGTTGATTTAAATGGGAAATGGTCTATTAAGCATTAGCTCATGCTAAGCATCAATACAACAAATTTAATTTAAAATTAACAAATTAATTTCTACTAGTATAAACTAGATAACAGTGCTTAGTAAATCATTTTTCGATTTAAATATTAATATGGGTTGATTGTATTTCGAACTTTATTTCCACGGTTGTTTGCAGAGATTATTGAATGAAAATTTATTGTGCCATCAAAAATAAAAAGAAACTCAGTAATTAATATATAAGAATGTAATATATTTCTTTCAATAAAGTGATAAAGTTGACATTTTTAGACGAACTCCAAGATTCAATAAAGGTGAGAATAATCAAATCTAAGTAAATCATTGTAGAAAATATTATCCCCATATTAATCTGTTCTCATGATAGCCAAATCTGTTCCACACATACCATTGGTCCAGTAATGTTATTTGTACATAATTGTATATAGATAGATGGTATGGAAGAGAGAGAAAGATTATAATAACTCAATTTATTTTCTCCATTCTCTTTTTTCTCTTTCTCCTTTTCTCATAAGTAATATCATGTAAGTGTATAGCATTACTTACACCATTATGTGCACAATGATGTACAAATAGCATTATTCTCATTCGTCCTTCTAGTCTCCTAGAAATTCTTCCTCTCAAATTTTTATTTTCTTCCACATGACTTTGTGTAGACTCCTTATATAAATCACTAAGCTCATTGTCAAAAATATTATCCACTCAACAACTAGAAGAAGAAGAAGATCTAATCAATTACATTAAACAGTGAAGAAGCAGAAATGATGGTGGTGGTAGCAAAGCAAGAACGGGAAGCCGGGCCTGCTGCAGCATTGGAGGTGGAGGGTTCAAGTTTCAAGAGCAAGAAAGGAAGTGTTATTCCGGCAAAGAGGAGGTCGGTGAAGAAAATGATATTTGATGACTTTGTTCTTTCTATTATTTCATGCTTTGGTTCCCCCTTCAAAAGCCATAACCCATAGTGTACTAATAGGGTTCATCCTTAAGAACGTTATTTCATGTGAGAGAGAAGACAAGATTAACGTTGCTGTTTGTTCTATGCATGTAATTTAAGTTTTTGTGATCATAAATAAACTTATCTTCTCTCGAAACTTTACATTTTTTCCTCGACATGCATGTCATCAAATTTTTGAAAATAGATATGCCGGGTGTATGAAAAGAAATGAATGAATTTGACTTGAACGTGAATACACTTAATAAACATAAACATATTATCCCGTTTCAACATCTTAACCCTTTAATTAGC
The DNA here is from genome assembly GCA_903798235.1 of Fraxinus ornus. NCBI lineage: Eukaryota > Viridiplantae > Streptophyta > Magnoliopsida > Lamiales > Oleaceae > Fraxinus > Fraxinus ornus. Next base: position 19,518 of record CAIGRF010189997.1, on the reverse strand, counting down.
ATGGGACGTTCTTATCCAGATGGTTATAAGAAGCCACTTAGAAGCAAATCATGAAAATCAACTCAATGAGTAACATAACAAAGCAATGACCTAGTAGATGAGCAAAAAAAAGGTAATCAAATTTTTGAGACAACCCTGCCGAAGTACAATAGTCAGCAACTTTTGAGGTCATTTACAAAATTTAGCAGTCATCAAATTGTTTGGAAAATGTTTGATTCATAGGATTTTCACATTTTGATTCATTTCCAAGTTAAATATGCTTTGGAGAATGTCTCTCCCTGCAATCCCTTCACCCCTGCACGGACGCACGCATACCTCACCCCTCTCCGCTGCTGTCATTTTATAAAATCCGTTTGCCATAGCAACGACTGTAAAATCGGGTAAAAAGATACAAAGAAAACTTTAGAAAAGTCTGCGGCATCCTCTCGCGGGGAATATATATAACAGCAAGATTCACATTGTCCATCCACTAATAAATCAAAAAATTCTTTCAGAACACCAGCATTGGGGGAAAAACTGAAATCCGAATGCAATGCTTGGACCTGAGGGAATCATACTCCACATTCTCCAGGGTAAGGCCGTTATTCTTTGCAAAAAATAAGACAACCCCTAAGAGTCACCTCCTCAGATTCATCAATCAAGAAACATCCATCAGGTTATCGAATACTTGGAGATGGAACAACTTTTAGAAGACACAGATAATATTTTAAGAGAACGCTCATTTTATTTCATAACACTCCAAAAATAACTTGTGAAATGAGTCTAATCACTAGCCTTCTATACACTTTACAAGACATGAATTTAATCTAATACATGCACTATTCATTAAATGCAAATTAATTCCTAAAATAATTCATGGATTTCTCAAGTACATGAATAAGCTAGTGCATTTAATCTATGCATGAAGAATCCCAAAAGATATGAATGGTGAACTTGACTAAATAAATGATGAACTTGGCTAATAAATGATGTTTATATTTTCAACACAAGTTTCTCATCACACACCACAGCCCCGGAAATAATGAACAATCTTGCAATATGTACACTTCCCTTTGTGCCCTGACTTATACACTGGGCACAATCTTACACCACCTTTCACATCTCACGCATTTAATTCAACCATTATAAAACTGATGTAAAGGAAGATCATGTACAAATACCTTCTGCCACCCAAACTGTGACATCTGTATTTAGTTTAAGGCTCCCAGCACAAGGTGGCTGCCACCTAAGGAAATCACATCCGGACCTTGCCACTTTCCTGTTTGCCTAAAGTCTCATTCCAACAGATGCTGCACGCCCTCAAGAAAAAAAATGGACGCTGAGGGCTGCCATGATGGATACGATTTCGCTCCTCTCATGCTACCAGAGAGTACAACCTGCTTCCATAATGCACGAATAACAGAACACCAGGAAAAAGCATGATCTGATGTTTCAAGAAGACCACAGCGACAGCACCTGGCATCAGCAACTCTTCAGCCCGGTGGTGTTTGTCTGATCAGTGAAATTATGTTCCCGAATCAGCACCTGATATCCACTTTTGACAGAATAGTTCATGTTTGCCTCAAAGTGCCAGATAAGTTTATCAGTAGCCGGACTCCTTACTAGTGGTATAGATAATAGAAATGAGCTATCAATTGAAGGAAACAAGCATTGCACCTTTGCCACATCCCAGGATCTCGTCACAATAAACAACTCACTGTCAGTATTCACCTCTGAGGATCGGCTTGCAAAGGGAAGACACTCACAGGACCCGGGTATTCACAAATCCACATACAACCTTGCTACATTACCAGACAGATTTGCTACCCTTCTTGACAGAAGTACACATAGCATTCTGTCGTTGACCAGTTTACATGAAAAAAAAAGACGTTTTTTGCACAAATCACTTGTTGTCACACCTTCGTGTGTCATCCAAGATGTCAAATTCATTTGGCAAACATAAGGGTCAATACTCCTACCATCTCCAACCCTCCACCTCAACCTTTTCATAATCAACTCCCTAACCCAAACAATACTTCTCCGTACAGCTGATGTGTACACTATTACCCCAGCCTCCGAAAAGCCAGCGGAGGGAAAGTATTTCCCATTCAACACGGACAACAGTAGACATGTCTGAATCAGATATATATTAGTTACCTGTTTAAATATTTATAAAGTGAAAGAATCGTGTTTTCAATGTTTTAATAAAATATTTCATATTATAAGATGCAACCCCATTAAACAAGTGCTAGTTAAATGTGCATTACAGGTTACTTTAAAATATTTTTAAGTACTATAAAAATATTATTTTAAAGTGTGGGGTTAATATAAATTGATTTAGATTTCATATTAGTAATATTTATTTTAATACTTTGTTGGGTTTTGTGACCCAGATTCGGTCCAAATTTGGTCTAGGGTTTCGATTTTTAGAATATTGGGCTTGAATATGTCAAAATAGAGTCCAAGAAGGAAAAATAACGGATTGACAATTGCTCGACTCCTGCTCGAGCGAGATGAGCAAAATTGGAGCAGCGAATCCATCGCTAGCCTATCACTGAGCCGTCGCTCGAGCGATGAGCCTTGAATATTTTTCCGTATTTTTCGGTTTTACGCGATTTTTGACCTAGTTATCATGTTTTATGATTTTGGACGATTCTCTTATATAAAGTGGACTCTTTCATTCAATTTATTAGACTTTAGGAAGCAGAATATTGCATAAATTATAGTCTCTCTCCATTGGTTGTTAATAATTTTCATTCAATTTATTAGACTTTAGGAAGCAGAATATTGCATAAATTATTGTCTCTCTCCATTGGTTGTTAATTAAGTATTTTGTTCCTCTGCCACAATTCATCTTTTTTTTTTAATCTTTTTCTTATTTGTGCGATCTATACTTCATATTGTACCATATCACCTTCTCAAATTCTTAACAAGTGGTATGAGATCTAAGGTTCAGCAGCTCCGCAAAGTAAGGATTTGATTCGTTCGAGGTTTTTTGATCGATGGCTTCCTGAAGTATGACATTCCGCTATTGGATCGCAATACAAGATTTTCGTTGCAGCAAGTGAAGATGAGAGCTATATTGGCGCAGATGAATTTGGATGATATTTTGTTGGGATTTGACAAGATGCCTACAACTTGGACAACAGAAGAGAAGCAACGGAAGGATAGCAAGGCACTTTCGCAGATTCATCTTCATCTAACTAACAACATTCTTCAAGAGGTCTTGAAGGAGAAGACATCAGCTGCATTGTGGTTGAAACTGGAACAATTGTACATGATCAAAAATCTGACCAGCAAATTGCATTTGAAGCGGATGATGAAAGTTCTCATCGCATGGCAGAAGGCCAATAATCGAAATTTGTTGGATTTCGTGAGCCAAATTCGGTCCAAATTTAGACTAGGGCTTCGCGTTCTAGAGTATTGGGCTTGACGATGTCAAAATAAGGTCCAAGAAGGAAAAATGACGGATTGACGGTGCTGGACGGTCGTTCGACTCCCGCTCTAGCGAGATGAGCAAAATTGGAACAATGAATCCGTTGCTAGCCTGTCGCTGAGCCGTCCCGAGCAACATGCTCTCGCCCGAGCTTCGCTTGAGAGACGGGCCGCGAATAATTTTTTCCGTATTGACCTAGTTACCATGTTTTAGGGTTTTGAATGGTTCTCCTATAAATAGTGGACCCTTTCATTCAGTTTATTAGACTTTAGGAAGCAGAATATTGTATAAATTGTATTCTCTTTCCATTGGTTGTTAATAAAGTATTATATTCATTTGCCAATTCATCTTTTTGCTTGTTTTCTTTTTAATTTTTTTCTTATTTGTGCGATCTATACTTCATATTATGTCATATCACCTCCTCAAATTCCTAATATACTTGTTGAAGAGTGAACATTAGTTCATTTAGAGCAAGTATTAATCATAAGAATCAAATCCATACATGAATGTTCTTAATTGAATATGAGTGATGCAAGACCACAAAGATAAATATTACTCAGCGTACATGAAGTTGAACGGTGAAATCTATACTTGAATGTGAATGTTAATTAATTTAGAATTATAAGTAGTTACTCTTAAATTCATAATTGGATTTGAGTGAAATGGAAGCCCATGAAGATGGATGTTGATTTATAATTAGTATACATAGATGTGAATTGTGAAATGACTGAATCTGAAAGTTAATCAATCTTGAATTAGAATTAACACTGAAATGTATAAATGAAGATGAATGTTAATTGAATTACATGAACATGAATTTTGATTGATTTAGAATTAATAGTGAATGATGAAGATAATGTTAATTCTCTTATATTTAATGAATATAATTATCTCCCAATCAAGTGAATGGAAATCTTAAATTGATATTGATGATAATATTTAAATACATTTAAAGAATGTAACTATTATTAAAATAGCTGAAATTTAGGAGTACAATATATAATAAAAATGATCCTTACTTCATTTTATACATAGGATTCATTTGGTAGTACTTCTACTTTTTGTAGAAGGATTTTATAAGGACCTTAGGAGCTCTAAAAGTTGTTATTCTAAACAAACCCTTATACTATATTGCTACCACAAAAGTTTTTTGTTCCACCACTTTTTTTCTATTTACATAGCCCATGTTTGGGCTCGATTTTAATTTTAATGCATTTTTCTCTTTCTTTTTGGTCAAGTATCTTTTAATAAAATAATATTACATGTAAACTCAAAACTTTTCTTTCTTTTTAAATTATACATTCTAAAAAAATCACTATTTCAAAACAAATTTTTCCCTTAAATGGCGCACAAACAATGGCATAAATAGTGATAACTGAAATGACTTAAATAACCATTCCCACACCCCATATAATTTTCTTTTGTTGTGTTAATTATGCCCGAAATTTCAGATACCAATTGTTGGAAATTCAAGGATCACGTATTGCTCGATACCACTTGATATGAAACCACCACTGGATTGAGATGTTGAAACTATATGACATAATAATGAAATACTTTATCACAAGAAAAGAATAAAGGAAGACATGAAAATATGACAGATGAATTAGGAGATTTTATTGCACTAAAAACAATAAAGATGGAGAAATATTACAATGATCCTAAAAATTAGTAATCACTTTTCTCACATTATCTCAAATTGTATAGAGAAGAGCCAAATATATATAGGAAACTATGTAGGGCTATCCAAACCCTAATAGGTGAGTTGTAGTAGAAGTAGAATGCCAAAAATGTGTTAAAACATGAAAAGGGCACGGGCCGGATAACCATATGGCTCAAGCAATAAGCTAGTGATAGGTTAGCAACAGGTCCGTCGCTCGAGCACTAGGCGGGCAACTGGCGATCGACCAAGTCTCGGGAGAAAACCTGCAGGCGTTGCTCAAGCGCCCAGCTAGCTGTAGGCTAGTGAAAATGCGACTACTTTTCTTTCCGGTCCACCTCTTCAAGTTCAATACAAATTTCAACTCTTAATAGGGTTTTCAAATAGAATTTCAACTAGAATAAGATTCCAATAACATTTCAAATTGAATTCCTCTTGACATTCACTTTAATTAGAATTCTTCAATTACTTCAACAAGAAATTCGGATCACGTCCAAATTTTAAAATTTACTAACTTGGGTTGTAATACACCCCAAAACAGAATCAAACTCAAATGCTTTTAAAGAATGCTCATTAATAGATTGTAGACATTCTACTACACTGAAAGCATGCTTAACAAAATCAACATTCACATATATTTTTGCATTGGGTCCGTCCCTAGCAATAGTGTTATGATCCGGGCTAGGCATCAAGCGGACGAGAGATGGAGCTGCATTGAGGAGAAGTCAAAGGTGAGCTCGGGAATAAAAATTGCTCGAATTTTTATTTTTCCGCGAATTTCCTAATTAAACTAAAATTCCATATTTTTTGTATCTTTTTTTTATTGTGGGACTCTATTTCGTAATCTTTTACTATTTTAGGGTTTTTCCATATTCTAGTATAAATAGGATTTATTTTCATTGTAACAGAAGACTTCGATATTATTTTGAGATTGAATACAAATTTGGGAGTTTATTCATCCATGTTCTTGGTGGTTTAAAGCTCTAACATTGAACTTATCAAAAGGAGTCGCAGTCCTTTTGTGACATTCCCACTTCACGGTTCTTGTTCGGGTAATCAACGGGTCAGACCTCTAACGCGTGGTCTTAGTTCTTGGTACGGGTCGAATAACGGGTCGGGTTGCTTTTGCGAGACGTGATTTCTAGCTTTCTTGGGTTGGTTCAACTTGTTCGTAGGTTCCCAAGATATATTCTTGGTGGGTCTTCATCAGTTGGTATCAGAGCTTGGATCTAGATTTCGGGTCATCTATCTTTACTTTCCAGCAATTTATTTTATTAGTTGAGTAAAAAAAAA
>CAIGRF010189895.1:0-12544 GCA_903798235.1 Fraxinus ornus | reverse complement strand
ACAATCGAACCTTGATTGAAACAGCCCGTAGAAAATCAGTCGATTTGGGAAGACGAGCGCAGTCCCCTTGATCTGAAGATCCCGTGGCTTCGATTTGGCAATAGGAGCTCAATAGGAATTTCGGGGTTATGGTTTGTGATAGATGGTTTGTGAGAGAGGGTTTGTTGCGAGAGAGGGGGAGAGAGAGAAAGAAAGGATGTGAGAACTGGGTTGTAAGGAACGAAGGTTGCAGGAGACGGAGGGAGAGAGAGGAAGTGAGAACAGTGAGCAAAATTCGTTTCCGTGTTTTGGAATTATACGCGGTTTCTTGGGTTGATTTTCCAAAGCGACATTTTGCCCATTTTCTGTTTTCAGTTCATTTTTTTTTTCTATTTCCAAAAATACGTTTTTGAAAATAGGAAAGAGAACGCGTTTTCATTGTTCTGGAAAATTGAAAACAGAAAACGATTTGAAAACGACAAAGAGAACATGGCCTGAGTTTTTGAATACTGATTTTTCGAAGTATGTGTAGTAAAAAGTAAGAAAAGATTTTAGGTTTAAGTATAAACTATTTTATTGTATAATTTTTTATTGAAAATGAGTTTGAGTAAAAAAAAAAAAAAGGTTTTGATATGAGGGATGACAAACAGGGGATTAGTAAACTTAGAATGGAAAAAAGTCACAAAAAGAGCTAGAAAAGACAATTTTACAAAAAATAAATAAATGTAAATTTCTTAACCATTTTTGTATGTATGACTTTGAAGCTATTATTCTTATGATTAAGAATGTGATTGCTCAAATCAAAACCACAAACTATAATGTAGCATGTTTGGCTAGTCTTAATGGAAAGTAACTATTTGTAACCAGTTTTGAATAAGTTAATTATTTCCAATTTTGACAAAAAAAAAAATATTTATATTGTAACTTATAAGTAAACTTTCAAGCTTATCAAACTAAACTAGAGTGTACCTTTCTCACAAGAGAAAACTTTTACTGATGTGGCATCATACTGTACAAATTTGAGGTTGGGAAGTAAAATTGAGTTAAGCCAAATGTACAGAAAATAGGTTGACATAACTTCTACCACCTCTCACATGAGGTGGGCCACCCACATTATGATATCAGCAAATGTGCACTTTATATGCATAGTTTTTTAATAATTTCTGGCTCTTGGAAATGGCCAATGAAAAATTATCTTTTTGTGTGTGACATGCTAGTAAAATATATACGAACCTAGATAACTAACAAATTCAGTCAACAAGCGGAAGGCAAATAAAAGTAGAAACAAAAAAATAATAAACATGTAAGTACTTTGGAAGAACACATGTAGCTCTATCCACTTCATCCACTTGGTCGCCTTTTTAACCTTCTCAAATTTCTCAGAGTTCTTGATGTTTGGCTCTGATATTATATCAAACACCTTTCTGAGTTTTGAATGCATCTTTATCAATTCCGACTTAAACGAGGATGAAGCCTTGATCGAACACGAACCAACCAGCAACTGTTGATCTTGTTGAGCCACAATGGACGCCAGTATGGAATTTGCACTCTTGGAGAAGTATTCAACGACAAAAACCTCAAAATTCTTTGGCGGATTACGCATTGTGTAGATCATTGTCTTACAAGATAAAATGAACACATTCTCATTATAAGCCACAAATTGCTTGATCCAAACTGGATTCTTAGTATTATTGGATTCTACACTGAAAGGTTCGTTGAAAAGGGGTCTCTCGTTAAGTATGAGCCCTTGAATAGAGACCAAAACCTGAAGAATAGTCGAATTCTGTGTCCACATCTCCTTTTTAGACCCGGACCAGGTGTTGAGTAGGCTCAAACAAACTTTTCCATTAGCATAAAGATTTGGATTCAAACGAATGCCGTGTGCATGATAGTAAACTTTCGGAGGTTGTCTTGGATAATCATACGGTAGGCAAATGTCAAAGAAGAAGAGACCATTGTGATAAGGCGTTCCTTCAGCGCCAATAATCACAGCACGAAGCAGATTAATTCTAGTCTCGTAAACTTGGACGTAGATGGATTCAGGAAGATCTTTTTCGAGGCTTCTCCACTCTTTCATGATTTTCCGATAAACAGAATTGTCTGCATTACTGAAATATGATAGTATAGAATTGCGGTAGTAATGATCTGATGCCTCTGGCACAACATCAAAGTGTTTGAACCTGACATTGGTAGCGCACTCCGAGTTAGAACCTGAAGAACAAAGATCAAATTTATGTGCAAATATATATATAAGAATCACAATGAAACAATAAAAAGTACCCAAAATCAAGAAACTACGACCAATTTTAATTTTTTTTTGGGTACACACAAAGACATAATCTAGAAAATATTACCTTAACAATTCGTATACACATATTACAGAAACAAGAGTCATCGTACCTGATGCCATGTGCAATGATTTAGTGTGTTCTTTTCTCCTGGAATCTGGTAGAATAATATAAATTCCTATCGCTATAATACTTCTCTCTCTCAAAACTTAGAAAACTCAAGAGTGTGTATTATGGCACAGTGTAAAAGTCCTAATGTGAGAGGGAAACCTAAAAAATTATCTAGTACAACCACGACTGTGGATATTAATACTATTAGCATAATATTACTAGAATTCCAAAAGACCAGAGCTACCTAATTATTAATTTAATATTAATACCAACTGTTGAACTTGAAAATTCGATAATTTGGGACCAACAAATTTGAAAATATGTGACCGATTGATAAATTGTTACCTATAATTTTTTTATTTGTGACCAATAAAATAAATTGTGATCTTAAAATTCGATAATTTGTGACCGACAAATTTGAAAATATGTGATTGACTAATAAAATGTGATCTATAATTTTTTATCTGTGATCAATAAAATAAAATGTAACCTAAAAAATTTTTGATTTGTGATCTCGAATTAATTTGTGACCAATTAATTTGATAATACATTATCAATACTGAGTTGTGACTTATGATTATGCACTTGTGACCATTAATTGTATAATTATGAATTTATTATATTTAATTAATAAATAAATATCTGATTTTTGCATTAATTAAACTTAAAACATGATTTTTGAATTGTGCATAGTTAATGTCTTAATTGTGAATTTTTCCCTCTTTTAATTGTAAAGGAACCTTAATTTGTAAAAGTTGATTATCATTTTTTTCAGTATTTTACTACTATTTTTAACGTTATAACTTACGTTTCTCTTTCTACGCTTATTATAAGGGGTAATGTGTATTGGAGAACTTCTCTAGCGCCTTTTTTAATCGACCACCCTTATTCTCACCGATATAATTTATTGCTTTCTACAATCAATGAACACTTTGCTTCTGCATTTAAATCTTCTTTAACACTTGCATAATCTCTCTCGATCGAGTATCAGCAATCATTGCAAGACTCCAGAATCAGCCCATGCAGTCTAATGGAATAGACTTAGGACTGAACATGGTCTGATTCAATTCGGTTCTAAAGAGAATCGAACCAAACTCGAATTTTCAAGCATTTAGTAAGTAGAACCGTTAAGTCCAAATTTAATTATGGAGCCGTTCGGGTTCGGTTTCATTGGGCTCCTGGATTCTGTATAATAATTAATTTTTTTATGCTTACAACAACGCTACATTAATTCAACTGTGACTTGTTTAATTTTAACTCTTACAATGTAATATAGTCCCATTTCGAGATATCTTTTACGTCTTTCTTTGTTGAATTCTTCATAGATTTGACTGTTAAAATCACAGAAAAAGAAAGATACCGGGCTTATAATAATGAAGAGAGGTGCAGCCGAACTTCCAATGCAATTTTTCGAGAACGGCAGAAATGACACTACGGTAGAATAAAAGATTTGGATTAAATTTATGTCAATTTGATTAAGTTGGACTTGACGGAAAATTAGAAATAGAAAAATCATATGTTGGGTTTGAGCTAAATTAATCAGTTAGCAAATTTATTTAGAAAAAATAAAATAATTTGTCTTATTTAATATTAAAAAAATTAAAAAATTTAAGGAGATTTAGTTCTTATTTGATTCTTTGGATCTAAGTCTAGAACCAATAATCGAACCAAATCCGTCGGTTCTCAATTCAGATACCAATTCGGGTATTTAACTTAAAAAGAATCGTTCGATTCAGTTCGGTTCGGGTTCGGGAGTTTGTCCAACCCTAAGTAGACTACTCATCTTGCGGTGCACTTTACAGTACCTTGAAAAGCGCTCTACATCGGTTGGTATCAACACTTTTTAACTAAAACACTAACATAATGAAAATTTAACCCTTGTTTTGATGTAAATTAAAATCATATTTTTAGTACATTTTAATTAAAGTTGATAAAATATGTTGTTGAAGAGTTGTAATTCTCATAATTAAAATTAATTATTGACTTCGACTTGGAATTAAAATCATTTTTTTCTACACCTAACCTAACTGTGGCATAGTATCAACCAAAGAAGAGAAAGACAAATGAGCAAAGCCAGGAAATTAAATCTGATTAGTCTGAAAAACTCAATTATAATTTCAAATTACTAACTCAATCATCGAATCTAATGCCTTTCAGTACAATCTATTACAATTAGTCCTAATTACACCTTGATTTCCGGTGAGGACATTCGAAGAAGACAATTTAGCAAAAGCTGATGAAAAGGCCTCAAAAAATACCTCCTGATCATAAGCAAATGTTTGAATAAACGGCGCGGTTCGCGGATCCAGGGGCATTTCTGCATCAATTTTCAAAACCCCACGGCCATTTATAGAATTCACAAAGTACTGGTTGTCGAATGATAATGTAGTGGGATCATTTATGATAAAACTTGAATTTGGTGTAAATGACCCCAACGGACAGCTCATTTTCAAGAAAATTTCAAATTGTGGGTCAATTTTGTCAACTTCTGGTTTGTACAAACGGCTCTCAAGATTGAAGCAGTGAGTGACTCCCAGAGTATGGGCTCCTGAAATCAAAATAAGGCCAATGTTAAATGTTTACGATAATGTTGCTTATACAACTTTCTTTACAATCACACTTGGCATGCATCACATCCATTCATTTTAAAAATTATTTTTCAAATCAACGGCATGAATCTTGACAACTCATTAGTTGTACAACTAGATTAATTCAAATGTTTATGGTTAGAAACGAGAAACTAGACATATACTGTCCATAAAAATTTATCTCCGAAACACGTGAATTATCAGTTATTATACATATTTGGTCCACTAACAATGTGAAAATGGGTTTATAGTGAAATAGAGATCACACACTAATTATTACTTGTGAATTGTACCTTTTGAAGAGTAGTCAGGGTGAACGTGCGTTGCACGTCATTTTGAAATGTTTTATAAGTGTAGTAAAAATAATATTTGGCACTTCATTTACCCTTTTGGATATAAATATAAGATAAATGCAAGCTCCTAAAAATAAATGTTAATTATTATACACGCACTTAAATACTGAAATGCATATTTGAGCGCGAATATTAGAATTACAAGTAAATGCATAAATAAAGATGAATGACAAATATGATACACAAATTAACATGTAAGTGAAATTGGATGTTAATTAATATACATTGACGTGAATAATGAATTATATTCTTGAATTTGAAATTCTAATTAATATTAATTAAATGAATGTTAATGTTAATTATTTGATAACTAATAACATGGACATGAATGTGAATGTGAATGTGAAATTAATATTAATTAAATGAATATGAATGTTAATTAATTGATTTGTAAATTCAATACATATTAAAAAACGAAAATTAAGATATTATTAAAATAATTGAATTATAGAATATCATCCAAAAAATAATTTATCACTTGATGTGATATTTAATATATTATAGATTACTATGCAAGTCTAATTATTACATGTTTTTAAATTTCTAAAATTCGTATATGCAAAATTCAATTCTAGATTGTCTATTTTTGACAAAAACTCTGCCACTAGGCTAATTCCTGAGTAGGAAAACGAAGGCGAGAGATTCATAGTAATGTGTAATGAAAGATGTGTACCGATATGTCGAAAATCTATTGAGGATGATAGCCAAGCTAACAAGTTCAGAATAGCAAATCTCAACATTATGGTGTCTAAGCCACACGCACAAAGTTGCATGTTTACACATTAATGTTTTTAAGCAATATGAAGAAAGATTATCCAAAAATTGAAAATTTGAGCATTTAGAACATAATCCACGGATCTTAACACAATGAAAAGGTTACATGTTCATTTGCATTACCTAAAATGGCAACAGATTCTCCAACAGTCATCCCTTTTTTCGCGAAAAGTTGAAGCGTGGCATCAAGGCCAATGTTTGGTTCGGGGAGTGAAGCATCTGCTTGTCTAAAGTTCGGAGGGGCTGATGAATCCCGTCGTCCCAAAGGAACGACTATCATTGGCCCTCCGGACATGGCAATCGCCTCGCGAGCAGCCAATACGAGAATGTCTGCACACGAAACCTGTTGAGGACACACGGCTTCCACGGCTGCCTTAATCGTGTTTATTGTCTCCCTCTTTCGGATTCCAAAATTCTTCCCCGAAGCCATTTCTGTTTGAAAAATGTCACTTTCTGGATCGAGGAGGATAGAAGCATCGCAGCCCTGTCAATCAAAAGATCCTATGCTCAATCTAATTCCTACTACAGAAAGCAATAATAAACAGAACAGAGAATCGAAAAGGGACCGAAGCGCACACAGATTTATGGTGGAAGAATACCTGAACTTGGCAATCATGAAACAAGAGTCTTAAAATAGCTGCTGGAGTAGTAGGATCAGTGAGGGAGATTGATCTAAGACTGTTTCTCACTATATACTCCACTTGTGGGCAAGATTGTTCGTAAAAATTTAAGGACAGGCCCCCTGCATAAGCAAAAGTAGTCCTGAAAATAAGTGAAAAAAGCACTGTAAATATTTTCAGATCCATATTCTACACTCCCGGGAGAAATTATCTGTTCATTCTCATGTCCGTCAATGCACTACAATTGCTTTATAAATGCATGAGAACCGTAGTTCACATCACATGAACATTTATAGTTGAAGAAATTTTTGTCCGTGCTTCAGAATTACATTGATGAGATTAGGACATCTTGTTTAGCCTTTAATAGTTTGAGATTTAATATTCAAAAACATTTCGGATCAAGCATGTTTGGCTAAGCTTACAAAAATATATAGAAGTATTTTTGAACAAAACATCTTTTGAAAGTAACTTAAAAAACATGTATTGGCAAAAAAGAATTAATTAAAAGTAACTTTAAAGCTTAGCCAAACATGCTCTTCTCTATATCTGATTCTCTTTACTAATTTTCTTACAAAAAATTTCTAAATCCTTGCTAAATTGGTGTCAAGATTGTTGTCCATGTTCGAGTATGGGGAGTCTAATCGTATTATACCTAATATTCCTACATATATATGATATTATAGAGGTGACTTTAAAAAAAATAAAAAATTCATTCGGGGTGGCCGAGTTGGTAGAGTAGGTGAACGAGGAGATCGGAGGTCACGAGTTCGAATCTCCTGGCAACACTTCTTCAGTCGAACCCGTCGCACCAGGTTTGCCTAGTGCGGTTTACCTCTCCTGTGTGGTTTGCAGGCTGCTGCACATGGAGCGGGGTTTGCCTCCGCCCCTTCAGGGTGGTCGGGGCTCTACTGGTGGGTAGCGGTCGTAGGTTTCTACGTCACAAATTTTTTTTCTTAAAAACAAGCTAAGGTGAGTGGACATAACTCTTACATTCAAAGTAAATCATTATAAATCTGTGTGCTTTGCTCGTTTTTTAAGAGAATAGGGAGCCATCTCTATAAATGTCTAACCAGTTGTGGGACCGAGTTTGTGCAAGAATATCTTGGACCAGCCTATGAAGCGGTATATGTAAAAAGTCTCTAGCATGTGGTTGAGGGGATATAGTTGGGGTGGTATTAATTGGTGCATTTACCTTGGCAGAGGTCATTGAAATGAAAATAGTATGAGCAATATTATGGGTGACCTGGATAGATGGTCTATAATAAATTCAAAACCAATTTCAACTGTTGTACATGTACAGATATTAATGCAGGATAGAGCTTTTTCCGGCACAACCCAATTTGAACCACAAAAATTTCTTGATAGTACTGTTTGTAACTTTGTGTGTATATAGATGGGAAAAAAACAATTCCAGCAGCTATGAAATTATATACTCAGTAGGGCGTTGGACTGTACAGAAGCTGTATATACACTTATTCCATGGACTGTTTCAGATAAGTATAGGGGTGGCAATAGTGAACACTTGAGCTTGGTTCAGTCCATGGCTCGTCTCAATACGAGCCCGAGCCATCCATGGGCCGAGCCGAAACAAGCCGCTCGATCTATTTGCCACACCTTGATAAGTATTGGGTTGGCCTAGTGGCTGTATTCTTAGTTAATAAGAAAATTAGGGGCAGTTTTTCGTATGTAAGTCCCCGTTTGGTGCACATTATTTCCAAAAAAATGTATTTTTTTGGTTGATGTGTTGGGGAATATGTGGTTGAAAAAGAAGGAAAAGTTATTGATGTGATGGAAAATATTATTTTATAGAAGAATATGTGGTTGAAAATGAGTAAAAGAATGAAAATAAAAAATAAATAAATAAAAAAGTGACCCAAGTCGAGGCTAAGAGGTGTGACGAAATCCTTTTATTATTTTAGAGCTCCCTTAGCATAGGTAATCTTAGAATGGTCTCCAAATGTGTAACCCTTATAAGTTCTATGTGCTTGTTTGGATTTTATTAAAAGTTGTTGATATTTTAAGGTGATGAAAATGAATAGTGAATAAGTCGGCAGTGATTGTGAATCTCATGAAATATGTGATTAAAATTAAAGTTTGACTTTGATATTTAAATTATAAAGAATTTATAATAAAACCTAAACATACTATATTCTTGCTAGGAGGTAAGTCCCAGCTTCCCATTTCCTATACGAGAGTTGCACGTATTTTTAACTATTCTTGTATTACCTCTGATATAACCCTTCGACTGAAGATTTTCCTGATCAAATGACAGATAAAATAGAGAAGCAGAAGTTGCAACGGTATGTAATGAACCGTTCAAGACTGCAAAATCTCCTGCAGAATAGATTCTAAGCGACATTGAACAGTGGCTTTAATAGTTAGTTACAACTTTTCATACTTTGCCTGACCTGATTTTCAATTTTATCAACTACATCTTGTTCAATACTACCAAACTTCTACCGTACTAGACATAACAAATCCACTTTAATTTAGAACAACCTACTTCAATTTATAATAAATTCACTAAGTTGTAGATTAATAGATCACTTTGAAATGGCATATACATCACACATCCTAGATCAAGT
This sequence comes from Fraxinus ornus, assembly GCA_903798235.1. Taxonomy (NCBI): domain Eukaryota; kingdom Viridiplantae; phylum Streptophyta; class Magnoliopsida; order Lamiales; family Oleaceae; genus Fraxinus; species Fraxinus ornus. Next base: position 3,246 of record CAIGRF010189895.1, on the reverse strand, counting down.
AAAGACTCGGGGTTCCACCAAGTAACTGCTCTATCTATTTCATAGAAATTGACTATCTTTAACAGTACGTTCTAAACGATAGCTAGTTCAAAATGTTGAACAACAAAGTTTGATTGAGAAAAAACACCATCATTGTGAGAATGCACACGAGGTATAAAAATTACAACAATCCATTGAAATATGGTATGTCACAAGTGCATATTTGTAATAAGAAATGAATCCTAGTTTTAGGACGACCTACCCCTTTAATCCGGTTCATATAATGTCTTGGTCAAATCAGACACCAACACACATCCATCAAATTAAATGTGGTCGAATTCTAATTAAATAATTCATACAATTTGATAAGTATAGTTTTGCACACTTATTCAATACCTAAATATGTTTATTATTGATAAAAATGAAGGAATTTCTATTCACAATTATGTAATTATTGTTTTTGTAGGTAAAAAACACCCAATGAAATAGAACAAGACAAAAAGGATGAGAAAAAAGATCAAATTTGTGCTAAAATTACGAATTTGGGTGTGAACGTGAACGAGTAAAAAATTTGAAGGACATTGGGTTGCAATTTATGAAGGACTTTATTAAAATTAAAGTCAAAATTTGAGACCAAATTGTATAAGATCAAAGTTTAGGGACCTAGCAGGCAAATTATCTAGGGACTTGACTGCAAAATAAAACCAATTTCTGGTTTTGGGCAGAGACTTGTGGCCTAGGCGCCACTTTGAAAACTTGGGGGCTGTTTTAATTATTTTTTGTAATTTCAGGGACTTAAGTTGCATATTTGGAATTGTTTTATAGGTTTTAAAGTGTGAAATGGGGGAGCCTGGGGGACTTTCTTTCTTTTTCTTTTCTTTTTCCTTGGAGTTTTCTTGGTATTTTGAAGCAAATCATAGAACACACGAAGAAGAATCAATCAAGGAGTTGGAAAAATTTTGGGAATATCAAGAGCTAGCCATTATCTTCACATATCTAGCCAAACAAGGGCTTTATCTTTAATTTTGTTATTTTTTCATTATTTTCTTCTATTTGTGATATATTATATGAATATTCTCCTTTGTTATCACATATATAAAATGAGTTAAGTTATATGTGTTGGGATTTATGGTTGAAATTTAGTGATATGTACATCGTTCGAGAGAAGATTGTGCCTTTCAGCCAAATAGTAGAAATTTTAGGTTTGTGTAGGGGATAGAGATATATCACTAACTCTAGGTGACCTATTAAACTATTTTCACAAAAATTTAAATGTGATTGTTTGATTTTAATCGACATAGAAAAATAGTATGTTAAACCAATAAATTAGAGTTAATTTCGCTTGAGAGATGTAATTAACTAAAATTGGAAAATCGGGTCTAATATCGTAAATAAGTAATTTATTAATTGACTTGTGGAGAAATTAATTAAGCGTCGATTAAGTGAAACAATAAATTCCAACCACATTTTTCCTTCGAAATTCTCAAATGCTTATATTTTATTATTTTGCGGATTTTAGTTAATTTTCTTTATCTTCCAAAATCAAATTTTATTGTGTGTTTGTTTTTGTCGTCAAAATTAAATTGACTAAAGTTGTGTGATCAACAACTCGAACTCAAGAAATTCACTTCATTACTTGAACGCAGCCTTACACTTACAATATATAATTTTAGCAAACACAATTAAATTTAATGATCCACTAATATCAGAAAGTGAGTAACATTTTAAGAACTCTAAATGAAGAAGTGTTGGTGTTTTGCTGCTGTTGTGATTAGGAATTTGTGGGAAAGTTGAAGGGATTTTGCCACTGATTAGCAATTAAGACTGTGATGACGCGGTGGGTAAAATTTTGAAGCCTGGACTTAGCAAAACTTGCATGGGGCTCCATTTTGTAAGAAAATGGAAGTTATTAAAAATAAAAAAGAGATATCCTAAAGTTCAGGGGCCGCTAGCCCCCTTAATTTTTCAATCATGCTACAGATACACTATCTTTTATATTATGTCGCGTAGCAACACACCGTTAAACGGTTTAAATTTTTGACAATTTTTTCATCCATTCAACACTTGTCAACACACACAGTATCAACCATCATGTCAAAAAAAAAATGTACAAGTGGCATTTCCCCTAGTTTTTAGAGAAATTTTCTTTTCATTTCCATTAAAAATCAAGAATTTAAAATAACCTTTTAAATAGAATATTCAAATGTGTCCCTCCAAATTTTTGCCAAATATCTACAGTACATGATGCTGGTTTTGTCAAACGAATTTAAGAGGTTTGAAGAATAATTGGTAACGTGTGGCTCCAAAAAATTATTAAAGCAACATGCATATTATGAAAAACTGAAGTGGATTGTGAAAATTATCTTGTGCCGATGCCAAGCACAACAAGAGGTAGAAAGTAATATCACACCCCATTCGGGGGTGGAAGAAGTGGTGGAGCAAGTGAACGTGAAGATCGAAAATTACGAGTTTGAATCCCCTACCAACACTTTCTCGGTCGAGTTCGTCGCACCAGGCTTGTCTTGTGCGGTTATCTCTCATATGTGGTTTGCGAGCTACTGCACATGGAGCGATGTTTACTCAGTGCGCACTCACGAGTAGCGACTGCGGGTTTCTACGTAAAAAATAATAATAATAATATCACGCATTCAAAACATTAGCCTCGTTAAATCATTTATACACTAATTCAACTAATATACGTACATAGTAACACCCTCAAATAAAATTCGCCTCATGTACTCGGCACCAGGATCTCCTATCAACATTATTATGATAATCGATCTGAGCTTGAGAGAGTAAGTGCAAGCAATCCAACAAATTACAAAGATTGGCAAATGAAGAGAATTTTTTTCCTCTTGGATTAAACTGACTCTTGAGAAAACATTAGCATTTCAGCTAACCAAAACCTCAAAAAGACCATAATTTTTAACTTTTTATAAGAAGATATTAAAAAAGAAAAACCTTTAAATGATCTAAAACACTTTTGTAACTATAATTGGATAATTAATTATACTGACAGCTAAATTTTGATTCATAAAAAATAAGTCATCATTCTGACAATTTTTAACATTATTTCCATGTTACATGTGCTTGATACTGTCTTAATCATTAATGAAAATTGACTTGCGCTAAATTTCCAACCCCACTCTATTAATGAGGTTTCTCATTATTGAGATACCATAAAAAATTTCACCATATCTTTTTATTTTATATATAAAAAGTATCTATTTAACGAAATTTTTTGGTTTAACGAAAAAACTAACGGAA
>CAIGRF010189831.1:4258-20818 GCA_903798235.1 Fraxinus ornus | reverse complement strand
ATTTTTAAAGAGAATATAAGTTGTTTTTAACAAATTAGTAATAAAATAATAATATTTACTAACTAAAGACATAAAAAAATAAAAATAAAAAATAAATGGGGCGATAAATAGGGCAAGAGACTTGCCTCGCCCCGTCCCGCTTTAACCGGGTATGGGGATGGGGCAAGGTAATAAAAATACCCGACGAGACGGGGGTGAGAGTGGACGACCCGTCCCATACCTGCCCCTTTGCCATCCCTGTATAAAAGGAGGAAACCCTGATCATTTTCATTGATCACGCTCATATCTTTACACCTCTCTACTCACTCTCATATCTATTCTTCCTCTCAGTTGCTCTTCTTCAATTTTTGGTTTTTTCTTCATTCATTGTAGATGAAATTCTGGTTTCTTTGTGATTCCAATGTTTGGGTTTTCTCGTGTTGCGAAGGAAACTCGACAATGTAGTTTAGGGTTTGATATATTTGTGTTGAACTTTGCTGCACAACCATAAAACATTTTCACCAGAATTGCACCAGATTACTCACACAAGCGTGGGACCTGCACTTTTTTTCTTTTTAAATACACGGTGGGGCCCGCATTTGTCTCTTATCTGGTGCAATTCTGGTTTTCTTTTTCTGTACAAACACTTTTTTTCATTTGTGTTTGATGTCAAACATGCTTTGTTTGCAAATTATAAGCATTTTGTTGTTGTACTTTGTGGTTGAGTTGGATTTGAGGTCCAGTTTGTCACATTTATGTAGAGGGCATTACCCTATTTTGATTGTAACCACTTCACTATGAATTTGTTACAAACTATGCGTCGTACCGATCTAATATGGTAGGTAATGTGGGGTGAAATAATAATATTAATTAAATGCGTGAATATAAAATCCTCTTTATTATTCACTTCATTTAATGTCGTATAAGAATTATCTCCAATTTACATATATAATATCAAGGGAAAATTGCAGCAACGGTTACTAACCTTTTCAATTTTTGTGTACTTTACCTTAATCTTCATTTTGTGCCATTGAAGATCCCTAACATTTTATAGATATGCAGTTGGAGTCCATTTGGACGGAACTAACCACTTTTTCGTTAGTTGACCAAAAAATAAAAAAAAATTGATCAATTTTGACCAAACTAAAAATGGCAAAATGGTATTTTATATTTTTCTCATTATTGAATAACTTATTTAATAAAAATAAAAAAATAAAAGTAAATATAAATATATAAACCCCACACCCAAATCAAAACCTCTTTTCTTCTTTTTCTCCAACGAGACACTACCACCCAACCACTACTGTCACGTTTGAGCACTACCACCACAACTACCTCTGCCCACCACTCCCACTACTAGTGAGGGCATCCTCTACAGAAAAAAATTAAAAAATGCCTGCAGAACGCTATCGCCATGCCACCATAACAGAATTTTCAGGTTGCAAAAACTAGAACAGAATGCCACCAAAACACTAATTGTGGAAATCAACAAATCCCACAAATAAATCGATTCATTCGCCTTTATTGAAAGCACAATCTCAATAATGGTATAAAAGAAACTTAACAGAATATCGAACCCAACACCATCGCTCAATTTCACAGAAACTTCCTTCATCGCCTCCACCCATTCCCCGTTAAATTTTACAGAGAAACTCGAAGCCAGCAGCATTGCCTATTTCCCATTTTCTCTGCACAACAAGAAGCTTCTGAATTAATTCCCAAATTCATTGAACATGGTTACTTTGCAAATGGGACTTAAGTAATACTGCGAAATCCAATTGCTGTTGTAACTCTTGAATTCGACCACTGGTAGCAAAGATGAAGGATTTTAGGAAATGGAATGGAATGGGTGGGATGGGATGGGGGTTGGGTAGAAAAGATGAAGGATTTGGGGGGTAGGGGCAGTTTATCCTTATTTTTTTTTGGCGGCGTGGGGGTTTATATATTTGTATTTATTTTTTTGATTTTTGATTTAATTAAATAACTTATTAAATATAAGAAAAATGTAAAGTACGATTTTTCCTTCTTAATTTGGTCAAAATTGATCGAAACTTCAATATTTTGGTCAACTAATGGAAAAGTGGACGGTTTTCGTCCAAATGAATTTCAACTGCATATTTATGAAAGTTTAGAGACCTTCACTAGCACAAAATGAAAGATATGATAAAGTTTGTAAAAAATAAAAAGGTTAGGGATCGCTGCTGCAAATTTTCCTATTATTAATCCTTTATAATAAACCGACTATTTTTGACTTCATGGATGAGCACGTGAGATGTTGAGGAGAAGAAAAATTCCATAGACACACATAGTCAAACACATGTCACACGACATTCTTCTTTCCATGAAAGGTTAGATCTGTGAAAAATAGAGACCATAAACTGTCCTTCATAGTCAAATGTGAAGACTAATGACTTGACATCTCAACTTCTTGTTTGATAACATTTTGCAATTTGTTAAAAACAATTACCCATAAAATCCCTGTTTTACATCTTTTCTTATTTTTAATCACATATTTACACAATAAAATATTTTATCGTAAATTTAAAATTTTTTTTTACTTTTTAACCACACATTTTTCAACAAATACAATTCGAAAATTAGGCAAAATTAGATGAATCACCCATGTTGGGAATTGAGAACTAAAATAAAGATAAAAATTTTCAATTAATTTTCAAACTCCCAAGTCAAAGCACGAGTTGATTGGGGCCACTCAAGATAATTAATACCACAAAATTCAAAATACAGAAAATTCATCCATATGAGCAAATCCCAAAATCCCAAAAAGCAAAAAGTAACACCAAACTAGCTTACATCAAAAAAACTTTTTGTTTTGGTTAAAATTCCTAACATTCATAGACTGCATACATATAACCAGTGTTACTTTAGGGATGACAACGGATCGGAACCATAGCGGCACTCTTTGTCCCTTGCCTGGCTCGGGATTTTTAGGAGACGGGATAAGATACTGGACCGGGCTAAAACTGTTACAGCGTAGCATACAAAAAGAACACTGGTTAAAGTAATAATATACACTGAAAATAAAACTCACCTATCTGCATTGAAAGAAGAGGATCTTTTCAGAGCTAGAAATTCCTCTTTCTTAGTCTCTACTATGCTCCCACTGAAATATTCTTTTCCCTCCAGTTTTGCTCTTCCAGTTCCTGCAGTCAACTCCCCTGATCCTCTGCTACGTGGCAGTCTCAACTTGTACTGGGAGATTATGTTCAATCCTTGTCCAGGACCACACGAAACTGAACCGCAAGATATTAATTGCATCAGAATTGATGTCGTTTTGGACCTTTGATATTTGGCCGTTTGACCTTCGTTGACTGTCTCTGGTTGTAGGATAAGACGGCCGTCGGCTTTCATTAACGTTTCTAAGGTTTCGGAGCTTGAATTCGATGATGGTGGTGAAATCTCGATCTCGCTTTTCTCTTCTACGATTTCGTGATGCTGTTTTTCTTCCGCTTCTCTGAGTGGTCGCCGGGGGTGATGGTGCCTCCGCCCCTTATCGTTGGTCTGAGTGGACGCATCGGCGGTGGCGCTTCCGGAGGATTCTGCTCTGTATACGCAGTACTCCTGTAAGTTGAGGTCGATCGAGCTGCAAGATTGGTTCCGCCGCCGTCTGTGCATAGATGGAATATCTACCTCCTCCTCGCCGTCCCTGGCTCTTTCAAGCGGTGGCGGTGGCGGTGGCGGTGGTAGATTCGTCTTCGAAACTAAAGAAGAATCCGTTTCAAATAATGTGTTGTCCACAAGCTCCGATCCTTTGAGAACGTACTCTTGACCATGCGCAGGGTAGATTAAATCGTTCTCAGATAAATCGTGCCAAACGAATCCATTCTTATACATCCTGAATCAATCAATCCCCGGATTCAATATTTCACAAAAAAATTACAGAAAACAGAGCAAAAATAGATTACAATTCAAACCAATTACCGTTTACAAGACCATGAATACATAGAAGCCATGCCTATTCCACGAAGAAAATTCAAGCGATCGATCACATCTGAAGAGACAAAAACATCAAAAATTCCAACCGCGGGGTTCCAAAATCGGTAATTATAAACAAAAATGTAAAGCTCTACCTACCTCTGAGATAGAGGCCTTGATTAGAGGAAAGAGGAACCTCCATGAAATGGGGATGCTGGAGCTGCCCATTTCTGGAAAGGTAATACAGAACTGGAACTTTCCGGTGCTTGCTATTTGGAGGCTCCTTCCACACCTTAGTTCTCTCCGGGCTAATTTCCCTTTGCTCTTTACATTTCTTCGACACAACCGCCATTAAACCCACAAAACAATACTCAGAAACTGATATATCTAATATACAGAATTTGCAGTCAAATGGAATACATTTGATTTTGGTAGGTGAGTGTTGTTAATGGCTTCGGTTGGGAGATCGGGAAGTGTACGGAAGACGACAGAGAATGGGGATTGACGTTACTCTTTATCAAGTGGGAATGGGAGCAGAGATTTCAAAATTGGATGCGCCAAAAAACTGCTACCAAACCTAACATTCACGCATTTCATACTTTTCATCGCGCTGAAATTTCAGCAAAATTTCAATTGGATAGTAACCTGGCGATTAAAATCAAAATTTTAGTAGATTTTGATAAAAAAGTTGATGAAATGTATAATTAAAAAGTTGTGAATCTCATAAAACGATGAAAGTTAATTGATAGTTATATCATAATTGATGTTTCACGTACTTGCGATGTGGCAACTTGAAAACAAAAATTATAAAACGAAGGTTATAACCACCAATTAAGCAAATTTCATCGATTAGGGAGGCAATAGGTGATCGAGGGAAAAATTTAAAACTAATATTTATACATTGTTTGATTCACATTCTTACAAAAATTCATTTTTTTTCAAAATTCATTTTCAACCACACATTCTTCAATAAAATAATATTACACGTAAATCCAAAATTTTTCATTATTTGTTAACCACATATTTTCAATTGAATCACTATTTAAAATGTATTATCCACTCAATAATGTGTATCAAATATGGTTTTATAGTTTTTACTATCTTACATTACTAAGTACCCAACAAATGAAAGCCAAAAACTTCAAGAAAAAAATTAACTTTTAAATGATGTATAAAAAACTAATTGATTCAAGAATTTCAATTCTAAGAAAAACTCAATCTTTGATCAAGTAGTCTACACGTACAGGAGGCGGTTCACAGGAGACTCACAGGGTTTTGAAATGTGGTGACATGAGAACAAAACCCCAAATCAAAGCCATGAAAACAAAATCCAATTCAGGGTTCTCTCCACCATAACTGAGACCTGAAGCCTTCAAAATCGTCTACCTCCATCTCTGACCAACCTAGCAACGACACATATTTCACTCACCTGCTCAGGTTTCACCACCGACCTTTATTTTTCGCTTCTTGGATAACCTCGACTGAAGCTAAATCCACGGTCGGTCTTTTCTCCATCTCCGACTAATCGATCGACGACGCATTATTGTACCAATTGCACCGTCCACATCTTCCTTCAGATATGGAGTTGGAAGCTATCGATGAGATGACAAGGAAAGGTATCTTCGATATTCTTTCTAATATGTAGTGTATGATTTTAGGAATTAAATTTATAATGGAAATATTGAGAAAAACCCATCTATGAATACACATGCGTCAAACCACACCGTGTGAAGAACTGATATAGTAAATGTTGATTTTACTAGATGATGAAAATGTTAACATTTGATATTGGTTTAAACCTTATACGGATTACTTAAAGGGCTTTGAACCTTATATATATTATTGATGAAAATGTTAAGACTTGATGTTGGTTTGAATCTTATGCGAACATAGTTAAGAATGATAAGATCGGATGAGATGGTGTGAATGTGGCTGAGGTGGGTATGATATTCAATGATGAAAAAGAAATTTTCGAGTTCTACAAAAAATATACTTATGAAGTGGGTTTTCTAGTTAGGAAAAAGAATTCGAAAAAGGGGGATGATGGATTTGTGAGATATATAATGTTCACTTGTGGCCGTGAGGGTAGAAGAAGTTATGGTACGAGCAATTCTTTGAAACAACAACCAACAAGTCAAATGGATTGTAAATTAAGGATCTCATAGCCCAACTCGAGCACAATCATAAAATGAGTCCTTCGAAGTTAGGTTGTATCGATGCAATTGAGAGTTGACTGCAAATGTGAAACGGAAGCTTGAAGTGAATGATATGACTAGAATTCCATTGCTCAAAAGTTACAACTCCACAGTGGTGGAAGTAGGTGGTTGTGAAACTATGACTTTCGTGGAGAATGATTGTCAAAATTACATTGAATAAGTGAGACGATCACAACTCAAAGAAGGATATACTGCCGCAATACAATCATATTTTTCGAATTTGCAAGCACAGTTCTCGAGATCTCACTTCAGTATGGACTTAGATAAGGAGTTTTGGCTTAAGAATGTATTATTGGCAGACAATAGGTGTAGGCAAGCGTACAAGGAGTTTCGGTGATGTTGTCACCTTTGATAGACATACCTCACTAATAAGTACGACATGACATTTGTCCCTTTTGTTGGTGTCAATCATCATGTGCAATCAACATTGCTTGGTTGTGATTTGTTATCTAATGAGAACACTGGTACATTTGTGTGACTATTGCGGACATGGCTTCAGTGCATGCACTGTCAAGTACCTTATGGAATAATTACTCAGGGCAATGCAGAATGCAATTTAGATTGTATTTCCATACACGAAGCATAGATGGTGTTTGTGGCATATCTTGAAGAAGTTGTCTGAAAAGTTTAGCTATCACGTTGATAAGTTTTCGATCTTTTCGACTATGTCGGATTAGTATATGATTAGCAGATCATTGAAGAATTCGAACAATGTTGGAGAACGATGATTGATACATACAAGTTGTATGATAATAATTGGTTGTCGAGATTGTTTTAAAACAGAGGTTGTTGGGTTCCGTGCTTTTTGAAAACCACATTCTGCGACTGAATGTTCACAACAGAACGAAATGAGAGTATGAATGCGTTTTTCGACGGATATATACATTCAAAGACCTCTTTCAAGTAATTTGCTGAACAATATGAAAGAGCACTGATGAATAAGGTTGAGAAAGAGTTTTAGGCCGATTCACAAGGTTCAGGAGGATGTCCTACTATGTGGGGAGTGTAGAACGAAAAAGATTTTTCTTGTCTCATTTACGAGGGAGACACGTGACATTGTTTGCAGTTGCCACTTATTTGAGTTTCGGGGGATACTTTGTAGACATGCAGTCACAGTTTTGATCTGTAATGATCTTAATACTGAAGGATAAGTTTATACTGTGGAGATGGAGGATGGATATAAGTAGAGCACACACGAGAGTTACAGTGAACTACGATGGGTTGGTCAGTACTCCGACACAATTGAGGTATGACGATATGTGTCAGGCTTTTATGGAGGTGGTTCACCTTGCTGCGGATGATGAAGTGCGGACACGTGTGATAATGGAGTGGATAAAAGTTGAGGCTAAAGAGCTCATGATGACAAAGTCGAGTCGTGTTACTCATCACAATCATGTAATCTTTCACTATACGGATTCTCAAAATCATTTCGATGTCAACGTACTAGATCCCATATTGCCAAAAAGGAAGGGTGAGCCAAGGAAACTTTGGCAAAAAGGCCCTTTGGAGTTTAATTCGAAGAAAGCAAATGTATTTTATTTAGTTAGCCTATTAATTGAAACGGAGTTCGAGTCCAAATTCTCATATATTTCGATGTACATGCAAGCAACTTCAACTTCAGGAAAAGGTAAGAAACCTAGAGGTGGTAGACATAGTATTGTGGAAGAAGTTGTACCCGATGTCAGGCATCTCAACAATGTTCATCTCTGACACCGTTTTCATATTCGCAACTCTTTTTGGTATGAATTTTGTTAATTTATTTTGCTATAAATTTTCAGTTAATTCTTTTAATTTGCTTTGAGTCTTATTTGGGGTGTTACGTAATGTAGGGTAACAATGGCAGCTAACAACAATTACAATGAATTGCTGGTTTATGCATCAAATGTTTTTGTATTGGAAAGGTATCATATCTGTTTTTGTAGAAATGGTATTGTATTAAAGATGAATTCTTGTAGAACATGGAGTTTATTTATGCATACATTTACATTCCAATGGTACTGAAGGTGAATTCTTAAGGAGTATGAAGTTTAATTTTGTTTACTTTTATAGGAGTGATGTAAGCACAATAGTGGGATACCAATTAGTCTATGCACACTTCATTTTGACTAGCATAAAACTAGCAACCAACATAACTTTAGACAGGAAACCAACATATCTTGTAACCAATTTCAAACATGACTCTAATGTATATCAATACCATTTTGTAATAGCAAATACAAAACGAACACAATACAAATAACTAGTTCAACAACTAACTCTTCATGCCATGTCGGGCCCTTTCCTTTCCCATATTCCTCTGCACGTCCTTTCCCTTTTGCTAAATGTTACATTCAATGAAACCTCGACGTCTCGTGTGTTGGCTATTCGAGCAAGAGAGTCAAACATGCTTGGCAAAACTTTGAATTCCTCGTTGGCCTCAACATTTACCGCTTCATTAACGGTACTCGATTTACCGCTTGATTCTTTATTTTTGACCCAGCTGAAATAGTCGTAGTGGTCACTACAAGTTTTGAATAATAGTCCCTTATTACCAGTGTTCCTTTCAACCTGAAAACGTTTTTTAATTCGATGTGAACACCATGGGCATCGAAGTTTTCTTGGGCAATCCCTGAAATAATGTGCCGTGCTTCTACAACTGGGACAAACTCCAAAATTCGCCCATCTCATCCTGAGAATGAAAACAAACTAATTACAAACAGAAATGAAAACTCTTCCACCATTACATATCTATTGATACAAACACAAATGGTAATTATAGGAACAAATGCATACTGAAACCATTCCACCATTACACTCGTACTGATGTAAACTAGTACAAACTTAAACTGAAACTAATTACAAGAGAAATCTAAACTCAAACTCAAACTAATTACATAAGATGCAAACTAAAACAATGACCCACCTACTAATGCAAACACAAACAAATTACAGGAAAAAAATGCACACTGAAACCAATTCATACTCGCAAATGGCAGCAAACATGGTAATTTTCACAAGAAAAATGATGCCAAACATGGAGGAGATGTGAAAAGGCAATAGAAGCAGGATTGACAAAGTTAAAATTACTACAGAAATACTTACTTTAGTTGTGCATTGGTTCGACACAAGAGGGTTTATTCAGTGCTGGTTTGATACCGGCTACTCGAGTATCAGATATAGTATGGTGGTTTCGTGATGAGGATGATTCAGGAATTCATCGATGCTTTGTCAATCATGCGACTATGTTTGGGTAAAGCAAAAAAAAATGTGCTTCACTGATGCGTCGCCAGTGGTTTAAAGATCTCATCACAAACATGTTCTTCAGTGGTGGTTTAATGTAGTCGCTGACGGAGAAACATCGTGGTGTGAGGTCGACGTAAAAAATGGGCAGGCTCTCGTCGATTTCAAATGAATGCGCCAACCGAAGATGGAAATGAGAACGCCATCGCCGATTGTAACTGAATCACCCCTATTGATTGAGAGGGTGTGAAGCAAGAAAGGAAGAGAAAGGAAATTAGGTTTCACCTTACTAACTTAATTTCATACGTTTATTTTGTTCTTTTTTTTTTTCACTTGCATTGTCGCCACATTTCAAAACCCTATGAGTCTCATGTGAATCGTCTTCTGTACGAGTAGACTAATTGATCTTTATTAGAAAAAAATTATAATTATTGTAGAATATAATATTAGAAAAATTAAGAACTCAATGAGTAATACTATTTATCATTACATTGATGAAATATCGGTAATGTGGCAACTTATGTGGAATAATGAGATATGATGGTTCAATTTTTATGAGAGAGGGGGATTGAACTGTCATATCTCATTATTTCACCTACGTTGCCACATCATCGATATTCTATCATTGTAATGATAAATTGGGATGCTCACTAGCAGCTTAAGGGGATTGAAGAACATCATTTGAATTAAATTTTGCTTTCTTCTCCGATTTCCTCGCGATTTTTCTCTATTTATAAATGAATTTTATTAATGGTCTTGCATAAAAATGTAGTGAGAAAAGATATGTTGAGAGAAAATGTTAGTGTGTTTGAGATAAAGAGAGGGTGGTGTACTATTTATTTTGTTTTTAATGGGCTATATTTGTAAAATAGTTTTGATATATTTATCAAAATTAATTTTTAATTAGTCTGTATATATAAAGGGGTGGAAAAAAGAAATTATAATGACTACATATTTATCCACAATTTATTATAATGTAGAGTTTGATTTTAGACTCGAAAATTTTCCTCGACTGTTAAATCACTACCCTTACCAATTCATCATACCACGATGATCTAAGGATTATTATTTTTATACCAAAGATGAAGAATTATGTTGTAATTTGACTCAAATTTTAGTGGGTCTTAGAGTTTTAAAGAGATCAAAATATGAATCCGAGAAAAAAAGTCGATGCTTTTTCACTAGTTGCCGTTTGGTTGGCACTCAAGTATCGAGGGTGAAAAATGGAGCAGAGAACTGGCGCCTGCCTGGTTCTAGCATTTTCGGTTGACGACGATGATGTTAACAGGAGAGTGCTCGAGCAACAATGATGATTCGGGCTAGGCCTGTTTCAAGTTTGACGCATTTTTTTTAATCTTATTCATCTATAACTTTTATTTTAGGGTTTATATATGTGACCCACGACATGTATTAATGTCATATCATTCATACAAAATCTCGAAAGCCTTAGTTCTTAATTGAGAGTATTGAGATCTTGATTTGTAAATACATTCATTATTGATTATAATAAAAATCTTCTCCTTTACCCTTGATTTTTTCCCTCTTGGATTTCTAGGTAAAATATGCGTTCTTATTTATTTTGTCTTGTTATTAGTTCACTACAGACTGACATCAAATCAATGTTGATCTTGTGTATGGCAAACGATGAAATATGATATTCAATTATTGGATCGCAACACGAGACTTACTCTATGGCAGGTGAAGATGCGAATAGTTTTCGTGCAGATGGATTTAGAGAAAGTCTTGTTAGGCTATGATAAGATGTCTTCAAGTTGGATGCATGATGAGAAATAATGTAGGGACTGAAAAGCCCAATCACAAATTCATCTACATGTATCAAATTAAATTCTTCAAGATGTTCTAAAGAAAAAAAAAAGTGTCACTGTGTTGTGCTTGACATTGGAGCAGCTTTACAGGATAAAGAGCTTGACCAGTAAATTATACTTGAAGTAGCATTTTTATTTTCACTGGATGTCCGAAAGTACATCATTAAATGATCATTTAACCATGTTCAAAAAAATCGTAGCTGATTTAGAGATATTGGAGTTTAAGTATGATGAAGAGAACTTGGCGTTGATATTAAATGATCATTTAAGCATGTTCAAAGAAATCGTAGCTGATTTAGAGATATTGGAGTTTAAGTATGATGAAGAGAACTTGGAGTTTATAGTTGTGTTTGTTGCCACTATCATATGTGACTTTTAGAGACACTATGCTCTATAGTCATGATACTCTCACTGTGAATGAGGTCTGTGATGATTTATTGTCTAAAGTGAAGATGAGGCATCTTACAGGGGGATCTGAGAATCGGACCAAGAGCCTGGTTGTTTGTGGGAGGAATCAATATATGAATCTTGGTAGGAATATAATGGAAAAACCGAAATCCAGACATGGAGAGAAAGTATGTCTTTATTATAAGAAGATGGGGCACATCAAAGTTGATTGCTACTCTTTAAAAGATAAATATAAAGTTGTAGTGTACTGATAAAGGAAAGCAGCTTGAAAATACAACGGCGGTTGATGTTGTGGAAGATGGGCAAAGTGAAGGAAAATTTCTTATAATCTTTGACATTGGTTCAAAACCTTATGAGGATTGGTTTCAAGATTTATCGTGTAAATTCCATATATGCCCCAACAGAGGCTATTTCACAACATACGAAGAAGTTTTGAGAGGTGTTGTGATTATAGAATACAATGTACCTTGCAAAATTGTTGGAGTTGGTTAAGTCAGAATTAAAATGTTTGATAGGGCACTTACAGATGTAAGGTACATTCCAAAACTGAAGAGAAATCTCATATTTTTTAGCACACTTGACACAAAGGGATATAGATACATTAATAAAGATGGAGTTTTGAAGATGAGCTTCTTTTGTTGTTATGAAGGAACATAAGTGCTCTACTTAGCTGTTCATTTTGGTTTTACAGTTACAAGGAGTAAAGCAGTTACTACTTTTTCTTTGGCAGATGAAGAAGTTAACTTTGGCATATATGGCTTCGACATATGAGTGAGAATGTTATGGCAGAGTTGAGTAACATGGGACTTCTTGATGGGTAGAAGACTAGTAAGATGAAGTTTTGTGACTTTGGGAAACAGAAAAGGGTCAGATTCACCAAATGAAGACACAACACGAAGGGAACATTTGAGTATATCCATTCAGATAATTGGGGACTAGCTATGGTACCTTTTAAAGGAGGTGCTTATTACTTGTTAATAGTGATTGTTGCTTTCTACAGAAAAGTTTGGGTATTTTTTTTTTTTGAAACAAAAGAGTGATGTGTTTACTATTTTAGTGGAAAGCAGTGATCAAGAAGTAGACATGAAAGCATGTGAAATGTCTAAATACAAATAAGGGGTTGGAGTTTTGTTCAAATGAGTTTAATAGCTTTTGTAGGCTGAAGGCATCTTGAGACACTTGATAGTGCCGGAGCTCCACAACAGAATGGTGTGGCAGAACGGATGAATAGAACTTTGATGAAAAATGTTCGTTGTATGCTTTCAAATTCAGGATTGCCTAAAACTTTTTGGGTTGAAGATATTACTAAAACTTGCTTTTTAATTAATCGCTCATCCTCAGTTGCCATTGAGAAAAATACAGCAGGAGAGGTATGGTTTGGTAAACCTTCTTATTATTCCGATTTGGAAATATTTTGCTGTCTTGCTTATGCTCTTGTGAATAATATGAAGTTAGAGCCTAGGTCTAGAAAGTACATCTTTCATGTGTATAAATCAGTTGTGAAGAGTTATAAGTTGTGGTCTCCTGAGATAGAAACATAGTGACTAGTAGAGATATAGTGTTTAATGAACTTGCTATGCTTCAAAATTTGCCTCATGGGGATTCTGATAAAGCTGATCAATGAGATCAAAATACTTAGGTAGAGTTGGGAATGACTTCAAAAGAGAGATCAGATGTTTCAAATCAGTTTAATTCAAAATGACAAACAGTAACAATTTGCCTACACTATCAGCCATATCAAAATAATCAATTGCTAAGGATAGACATTGTAGACAGATTATACCTCCACAAAAGTATGAAGAAATGGATTTGGTAGCTTATGCATTTAATGTGGCCGACGGTATTGATTCCATAAATGAACCTGCTACATATTCAGAAACAGTCAGTTGCAGTGATTCTAGCAAATAGTTGATTGCAATGTAGGATAATATGGAGTCATTAAATAAAAGTAACACATGGAACTTGGTGAAATTATCTAAAGAAAAGAAGGTTGTCCGTTGCAAGTGGGTGTTCAAAGGAAAGAAGGTACATCAGGAGCTGAAGAGGCAATGTATATGGACAGATTGGTAGGAAATGGCTACATTTAGATTGTAATTGTTGACTTCAATAGATGTGTTGTCACCAGTAATGAGCATAGCTCAATTAGAGCTTTACTCAGGGTCTTTTCTAAGGATGACTTGGAGTTTGAAAAGATAGATGTCAAGACAGCATTCTTGCATGGAGAACTTGATGAGAACATTTAAATGCAACAATGATAGGGTTTCATAGTTTCTGGAAAAAAAACTATGAGTGCTCGTTGAAAAAGTTTTTATACAGACAGAAGCAGTTGTCGAGGTAATGGTATAAAATTTTTATTCATTAATGAAAACTCACAATTTCACTAGAAGAAATTATGATAGTTTTGTGTATTTCAGAAGGGGAGATGATGAATCAGTTACATATCTACTGTTATATGTTTTGGGTTCCTTATTCCATGACAGTTGGTTCGATTATGTATGCTATGGTTTGTACAAGACCATATTTGACACATGCAACCAGTATAGCTAGTGGGTGCATGACAAATCCTGGCAAGGAACATTGGAAAGTAGTGCATCAGATATTCGGATACTTGAGGAGCTCTACTAATTTTTGCTTGCATTTTGCTAGAAATACAGATAGAGTCATTGGGTGTGTCGTTTTAGATTACATTAGAAATCTTGATAAGAGGAGATCACTTATAGGTTATGAAATGCAGTAGCTTCGTCTACTATAGAGGCAAATACATGGCCATTATAGAGGTTTGTAAGGAGGATATGTGGTTGAGGGGTCTAGTTGGTAAAATCAGTGAAGACTTGCAGATTTGTACAATGTATTATGACAGTCAGAGTGCTATTTTTCTGACTAAGGATCAAATGTTTAAAGAGAGGACTAAGCATATTGATGTGAGGTATCACTTTGGGCGTAATGTGATTGCTCGTGGTGATATTGCAGTGAGTAAGGTTGACACCAAGGAGAATCATGTTAATATAATGACAAAACCCCTTCTTATTGCTAAATTTGAACATTGATTGAAATTAGTTGGTGTTTATCATTAATTTAGCCCATTAAGGCTTGTTTGGAAGATGTGGAGTGGTGTTTTGCAGAGATGATTTGAAATTCCTTGTAATAGACTTTGATTCAAGATGAAGATTTGTTGTAATTTGACCCAAATTTTTTGGACTCCTATTCATCTACAAATTGCCTTTTAGAGTTTATATATATAACCCACGACTTGTTTCTACAATATCTTGAGAGCCTTAGATCTTAATTAAGAGTATTGAGATCTTGATTTGTAAAAACATTCATTATTGATTATAGTGAAAATCTCGTAATCTACTCGTGACTTTTTCCCTCTTGAGTTTCCATGTAAAATCTCTGTGCTGTTGTTGTTGTTGTTGTTGTTGTTGTTGTTCTTATTATTATTATTATTATTTATTTCATTTTGCTAGAGGTGTCAATTTGAGTGGTCCGGACCGACTCGGCCCGCCAACATATGAGCTCGGTAACGATCCGCGTGAAAAAAACCGCCCGCTATGGGTTCTGGGCTGGTTCCGGGTCGGCCCACAATTTTGGACTACAACACAGGTCCACCCGCTGACTCATCCGGGTCGAGTCCATGCGGGTCACGGGTTGCGGTTTGTTCCGATTTGGCCCGTATGATTGTATAAATAAAATTATAAAAATATAGAATTTTTCATATTTATAGCAGAAAATATTTTATTTGTTAAATGTAAACTAAGAATTGAACAAAATGATAAATTCATATTTATACCAAAAAATGTTTACATAGAATTCAAATTTAATGTTACATGAATTATTTATAACTTTGCAAAGTTAAATTTAACTTAAACAAATAACAACTAAATGCATTTCTAATTACTATTATCAAATATTTATAGTATAATAAGTACATCCCAACTAGATTGGTACATACTTTTACTATAATTTATAGTTTAAGTACATCCCAACTAGGTTGACACCTACTTAACTGTAATATTTAATTTAACTTTTTTTTTTCACGGGCCGCGATTAAAAAAATGCAACCCGCGAAGCCCGCGGGTCACACCTTCTTGACCCGTGAACCGTTCGCTCGGGTCACGGGTCGGCCCGCGGTCTCGGGTTGATCCGGGCTGATTTTTACTGGTCTGATCGACCTGTCCGTCTTGACACCTCTACATTTTGCTATTATTTGCGATCAATGCATAACAAATTCAAAAATTGATGCATCCCGGTGTCCAGTTTCCTTTTTAAAAATACTC
The DNA here is from genome assembly GCA_903798235.1 of Fraxinus ornus. Classification (NCBI taxonomy): domain Eukaryota; kingdom Viridiplantae; phylum Streptophyta; class Magnoliopsida; order Lamiales; family Oleaceae; genus Fraxinus; species Fraxinus ornus. Next base: position 4,960 of record CAIGRF010189831.1, on the reverse strand, counting down.
AATGCCCTTTCATTCTTTTTGGGTCGAAAATCTTGAGCGAGGACGAAATGCACTTAAAACTAAATATGTCTTATTAAGATTAGTTCATTTGGTAAAACGTCTAATTAAAATCAGTTGAATACAAGGACGTGGAAACATAAAGCCATATTTGAATTATATCAAATTAGTCATTTTCACATGTTAATGCTTTTTATCGAATTTTCATCACTATTTGAATTATAAGGTCTCATTCGATCTGTCAAAACCCAATTCCCAAAATTTGTGCCATAGATAGCTCATTTGGAGTCAAATCCAATTTATTTCGAACAAGACTTTTAAGGTTGATCTTAGAAACTTCTAAGAATAACTTGTAACTGAAAAAAAATATTCGGTCAAAGAGTTGTGCATGCAAGGCCGCGGAGCTCTTATTGATTTTTTTTTTTTTTTGGGTTACGTAAATTAAATAGTAATAATCGATATTGAATGGAAAAAGATATTTTAAAAAAATTGTGTATTGTACTGTGTAGTACAATTTAATAATGCATAACATATATGAAATTATAGTTTTACTTTTAAATATTTCTTGAACTGAACTTAATAACTAGAGTTTTTATTTTATTTTTATTATACTTACATACTTTAACTAGTTTGAAACTTTATTTACCTGTTAAAAATTTAGCAGTTGTGGTAAATTAATTACATATGATTACGTATAATACTATA
>CAIGRF010189810.1:22357-34531 GCA_903798235.1 Fraxinus ornus | reverse complement strand
ATTTGATACATTGCTGAATATATAAACTTACAAGAAACATGTTTGTCAACTACTTTCTACCTACTACAATCCATCATGTTGACAACAATACATAAGACCATACTTAGACAACTTTACAAAAGTTAAACCAACAACTATAGTACTTAAATCACATGACATTGGTTACAAAAAAAAAAACCCCCGCATTCAAATGATGGCAAAACGTGCCAGCCAAAGTGACAAACCAACTTCAACAGATATTTTCATCAGCAAAACTAACCTCTTACATGGTTTGAAAAGCAATAAGAAATTACAGAAACTTCAGAAAGAATTTTCATTAGAGAAGAACGACAATGGGAGGTGGTGAAGGGGAGCCTGAACTAGCCCTAAAGGTAGATAAATAGAAAATCATAATCAGCACCACCAGTTGAAAAAAGACTGGACTAATAAGTCTCTCACTGCAACTAGTACAGGTTACCCGAATGCAGCATTCTAGATGCCTGAAATGGGGCAACAGGAAGCGAACTAGTTATTGCATGCAGTTGTTGAGGTACTGCTCCTGTTTGCTGCTGAGATAACGTTGATGGCTGTTGAGTCATCTGCGGTGGTTGCTGGGCAAAAGGTACCATTGGGCTCTTCATGTAAAATGGAGGTGGGGGTGGAGGTGGAGGTGGTCCGGGTGGCAGGGGTGGAAAACTACCATAATCATAGGAGGCCACAATTCCAACTGTTGGCCGCAGATACTGCTGAGAAGGTGGCCTGGGAAGTGATTGGCACAGATACTGAGAATAGGAGATTTGACCTTCGATTGATGGCTGGGGCAACATATTGGATTGGAATTGGTTGTTTTGAGGCGGATTAGCATGTTGTGCCGGCATGAAAACAGTTTGATCAGAAACTGGTTTCGACATTGGAGTGTTGAAAACAGATGAGAATGAAGTCGAGGGTGATGAAGACTTCACAAGCCCAGCATTTTTTGCTTCTTCAGCTGCAAACGCTGAAAGGGCAGAGGTCAAAATATACTGGGACGAGCTCGAAGCGACTAGTTTATCTGCAACCTCGGCTGCAATAGCTGCGGCAGCTTTTTCTTTTGTTTGTGCTGGTTTTTTATTGGTATCTGCCAATGCCATTGGTGTTTTTGAGGCTGTAATATGGTCTTCATTCAGACACTTCCACATATTTACAGCCATTGGAGTATTGAAGACAGATGAGAAAGATGTCGAGGGCGATGAAGACTTCACAAACCCGGCATTTTTTGCTTCTTCAGCTGCATACGCAGAAAGAACAGATGTCAAAATATACTGGGACGAGCTCGAAGCGACTAGCTTATCTGCAACTTCGGCTGCAATAGCTGCAGCAGCTTTTTTGGTTGTTTGTGCTGGTTTTGTATTGGTGTCTGCTGATGCCATCGATGCTTTTAAGTCTGTAATATGGTCTTGATTCAGACGCTTCCGCATATATGCAGCTTCTTCCGCCTGTGCCTGTGCAACCTGAAAATTTATTAGATGCATAGATATTATCATTAGTTAAATCCGATCAAGTCATTCATTCTTGATGCCAAATTATGATGAACCTAGCCTACGTTTGGTTAAAATTATAAATTATTAAAAATGGATAAATTTCATTTTTTAACCACGCATTCCAATGCCAGAACCACTCATTTCTATCTCTTCATAAATTAAATTGTTTATAAATTCTTCCCAAACGGAGGCTAAATTCCTGACCAAGATTTTTATAAAGTTTGAAAAGTGAAAAAATCTACCAATGACATGAAATAGACAAATTTTCTAGATTTGTCAAGGATTTAATAGTGCGAAAAATAGAACCAGCCAAGGTTATAGTTGCTATAAGAAAAAATTCCAACAAAAATAAAGTACGTGACAGGATTATCATACAAAGACTTTTTCCTTCTCTTGAAGATTGAACATCAATGGCAACCATATGATACGATATATGGCCTCAATTCTCCTGAGAAATCACGATACCACATCTCTAGAAGAAAGTTCCAATAAACTCCCAGTTGCACATTGATCATAGTGGCATATTATCATTAATCTCAATCATCTAATAAGTGATATCTCTTCTTTCTGAAGTGATATATTATTTTTGTTTCCATTAGGATAATTGAATTCATGTTACCATGAATTCTTATCAAATTTAAGATGCAGCCAACTACTTTCAAGAAAGAAAAAGAGAACATAATAAAGGCAGGCGGCATAATGGAATAGACATATATTACTTCAAATATGCAAGCACAATAATCAATGGACAAACCTGCATTTGCATATGAACATTCTCCAGCTCGGATTTCTAAAAAATCATACAAGTAACCAAAAAAAAAAAAAAAGCCATGTCAGCCAAGGTCATCAAATTTTGCAAATATAGAAAGAAGTAATTCTGGTAAATATACGATATTGTACCTGTTCGTAAAGTGCTTCTTCTAATTGTGATATAAGGATAACTCTCTTTGCTTCGACAACCTTAAGTTTCTCAATGCACTGAGTCAAAACAAGTTCTTCCTTCTCTAGTTCTTTGGCTAAGGTCTTCCGCGTTGAATCCTTGGCTACAGAAGGAAGAAGCAAATTCTTGTTAACAAAAAATCAAGAGCATAAACCATGAATAACTCAGAAGAAGATTGCTGAAGAGAGTGTATTTGGCTAGGCTTAAAACATACTTCTAAGCGCCTTTTTTTTTTTTTTTTTTTTTTTTGGTTTTTAGGGCCTAACCAAACATGCTCATATACTCTTTAATACCACTTAAAAAGTCAGAGCTTTGTTTTAAGGGCTTTTCTGGTATCATTGTCCATTCAATAACTATGAATCAATTCCAGCCTACACAGAAATAGTAATTTTTTCTCGAGTTACCAGCCTACCTTTTGTTAAGGCGATGCTGATATCTTCTCTTATCTTACTCACAAGTTGGATGGCGGACTTGCACTTATTCATTTCTTCATTTTCAATGGGATGTTCACTGACCACCAAGTTAAAAGCTGACACAATTCTTTCTTCTGTGCTTCCAATGGTCAATTTCTGGTTTCAAAAGCAAACACGTGCAGGAGAAGAATCCAAAAATATTAGTAAAGAACAGACATGTTTGGTTGGGTGGATTAGCATAGGACATTACTCAAGAAGAGAAGAAAGTAATATTTTATTCAATATATTATCTAATACTATACACCAAACATACACAGTTAATCTTACTGGTTTGATAGATCTAGAGTCCCCCTCTATTATGATAGAACGAGAACGTTTCTTCCCATACTCCAATGGTGGAGGCAATTCTTCTCCAAGCATTACATCTTTTAGGCTCTGAGCATAGGATCCAAAAATTTCCCTTTCTTCCCATCTCAATACCTAATAATAAGATTATCATAATAGTCAAGCCACTCCAACCAACCGATATGGTGCCCACATATAGTTGTTGAAAAATATAATTCTACCATGGGGCAAAATATGATGTAATAATCTTCCAAACAATCTATGAAATAAATGATTGTTGAGAATAATAGAAAAAATGGACGAGGAAATTTCTTACCAATCTTGAGACAGCCTTCTTTCCACGATCGTCCCCATTCTTCACAACATCCTTGAGTGCCAAAGGAAGAACATTCCAAAATTTGGAGACAAATTCATCTCCGTCTTCCTTACTGTTCTTCAGGATATCATGTGCGAGGTACAAAAGATGCACTTTCTTCACCATCTCCGAACTTTGGAATTGTTTGTCCCATGTCGCAACAACTTGGTCTGCTTTACTACGGTGAAAAATGCACCACTGCGACAAAGCTACAAAGAAAGAGAAGATAAAAATATGTATCAAAAAGATTGGCAAGCATAAGGTAGCACAAAAATGTATTTATCTAATGCAGTTAGTACTAGTCAAGAAGTGGCGGAGAATTTTCGGTTGTGCTTAAAAGTTGGTCAAACTTAATTTAGGTTAGTTATTTTGCCAAACAGAATTTTCAATGCTTCTTTACACTAACAAAACTTTGCTTCCTTTTAACCACAACTAAACATGCTCTATATATAGTTGCACAATGTACTGTAAAAAGTGCAATCTCAGATTTTGGCTTTTCCGTTTCAGAATGAAGTAATACTGGAAGAGCAATGAATTGTCGTGCTCAATCAATGTCTTGTCAAATTTTTGGGTACAAAATAAATCTTCAGCCAAAATGATCTTAGGGTAGTAGAAGCCATAAAGAAGGAAAAAGTAGACATGGTAAGTTTTTCTACTTAAACCAGTCACCAGATGAAGACATACAAAGTAGAAATATATTTTGCAAAATCTCAAATGAAATACAGGATAACATTCGTTGGAATTATTACACCGGGCAAAAGCAAAGAAGAAGTATTAGACTTAGATTAGCAAGTTTCATCAACGAGCAAATGGTGTTTTAGTGAAGAGAAATCTTTAACAGCATAATTATTCTGGTTTGAAGGTGAAGTCTAAACATACTGAATTTAGGAATGCTTATGCTTACAAAAAATAAAATCTAACTGTAATCTGAACATACGAATGAACAAGTATGGAAGAATCATATCATAACTCGTAGGAACCATATAAAGTATTTCCGAAGATAACACAAAATGCAAAAGAACACGAGTAATTGGGTAGGCAATAAACCATTAATTATCTTTAATTGTTCCATCATTACATTAATAGCAGAGAAATGCTCAGCGACCCAAACTCTAGAAATCTAATAAAAGATTAGATATTATTAACACCATACATAAAAGAACACGTGTAGCATAGTAGGTAAGAAACCGTTATTCGCCGTTTATCTTATCCATGCTAAATACCAAAAACTGAATATGTTAAAGAAAAAGACTTTCCATTTTAAGCCTTCTCATGATAAAAACATATAAAAGAAAAGCCCTATTACCATCTAGTTAAAGAAACCATCAACCAAATACCAAATTACATCAAGGATGATTCATGGCTATATTCAAGATGAAAAATCTCCCGTTTTCTGTTTAATTTTAATAACTATATCATAGCATAAAACTCCGTTTATCATATTCTATAGACGTGCTGAAAATCTGTCAACAAATTAAATCACTTGAATAGCCAATAACTGAACACATAAAAAATTGATATGTGAAGGCTTTTTTCTTCTTTTTCAAGAAAAACATAAAAAATTCTAAACATGTCTATTATTTAAAGTTAAAAACCAGAATAAAATCATCATGCATAGCAAATAAATTAATTGAGGGATATATATACTTTCAATACACTGCTGTGTGTTTTTGAGCTTTGAGAGCTTGTGTGCTAGTATCTCTTCATTGAACACACTATCCATCCCACCTCTTTGAATGTCCCCTTCTCCACCACTATTTGACTGTACAAAAATAGATATATAAGCACCACAAGACCCATAAATCTATTTAATTCAAGAGGAAACCCTAGTTACTAGCAAAAAAATGAAAAAGAAAAAAGATTAAATCTTTAAATAAAAAGGATTGAATCTTTAACCAATTAAGCCAAACCGACTCCCAAAAATCACACAATTGATGAAATGCACGGAAAGAGTAGGTATAAATGTACCCAAAAATTGTTGAATTGGGTTGGAAACAAAAAATTAAACCAAAAAAAAAAAGAGCAAAAAAAATGACAGAAAACTTATAATTTGAGTTACCTGATCAGTTTATGAGAAAATGGCGAGGGCAACTTCCAAAACCCTAGAGAAGTTTTACAAAATGAGGGAGATGATGAGAAAATAGGTGTGTTTTAAGAGAGAGATTAATGAGAAATTGAGTTCATTTAAGTGTGTTGTCTGTGAAAATTTGAAGTGGGGTATGTAAGCAGAACTTGTATTCTTGTACATATCTCTATACACGTGTTTTTCTAGTTATTATTACAGATGGGAATTCATTGTCTTCACCATGCAGATTTTTGTGATCTGATTTTAATATTATTGCAATTTTCTACCTTCCTTTTTCCATCATAGGCAGCCACTGCCAACTGACATCAATGCTCAGGCTGCAGCCATACCACCTAAGCATGCTGGCAGCGCCACCACAATGCTGCCGATTCTGGGCAGCGTCTTCGGCCGCTGCAAAGCTGCAGTCTTGTTCAACCCATTGCTCAGATGTCTTCATCTTAAGTTTTTTTTATCTCAAAATCAAATAATTTTATATTTTCCTTAATGTCATTTAGGATCTCTTTCTTAATTGGACCTAAACTATCATCCAACTTTAACGTGGTATATTATTCACATAAGTCCACTATAATACCATCTAATACTATTTATTATAATTTTATATCAAATATTTAATAAGGTCTGTACGCCAAAAGTAGCCTAAAATTACATTAATTTATGCTGACAATTTTAGGATTTATAACAATCTAACTGGAAAAAAAAAAATTTAAAAATTTAAAATTACAAAGTCCAATTTCTTTATTTTGATAGTTCCATAAAATAATTACTCCAACTAATTTAAATTTCAGTTATTAAAATGTCACTTGTCAAGAAGGTAAGCAAGAGCCTGCAAAGTTGGTAGAGGCTCCATGGTTGAGAAAAAAAATGGTTTATTTATATTATAACTTCCTTCTATAATGTACCATAACTAATTTCATGCTTTGAACAGACAATATTGTTAATATTACTGTGTTAATTCTTATCATTGTTTATACAAAATCATCAATGACGATGATAAGTGAAGTCATTGTGGGTAAAGAAAAAATATTGACGATATAAACGAGGGGTAAGAGGAACCCTTTGTTAATATACTAATCAATGAGCTATACCTCTTGTCGCATTGTAAATTATGTTAAATCTAATTGTCTTAGATTCATAAAAAAAGTGCTGATCATTTTCATAACGTTTTTCTCTTATTGTGTCCATTTCTTGCACCATGGAAAGTCCAAATCACTAGCAATGTCCATACTGTAAGAAAATTAGTGCAATGGTCTCAAACCTTTGCCGAAGTTGCTTATTTACTTTGGTTCAAACCTTTCAAATGTAGCACAAATGGTACCTAAAATTCTCTTTTATTGTGCATATGGTGCTTTTGGACGGAATACATCCAAAATGCAGTTAGTTTTGTGCTTGTAACGCTATCTCCCTTATTTTGTTTTTACTCCAAGGTACAATTTTGTCAAATGACTTTATCCACTCAAAAAGTAAATAAATAAATAGAATAAGTAAAATAAAGAAATGAAAAACGAAAAAGTTCATCTTCTTCCACCCACGACCCAGCCAACCACACACTGCCACACACACCACTCCACCACTGAACAGCAGGAAATTCTCACTGCAAAGTCAAGCGGATGGTTGTAGAATATCCGCTTATAGCAGTTTTTCTTTACACCGTAATTAAAGATAATAGCAAAAGACCCTTTTTTCATAAAAACATTTTTTTTGTAATATCATAAAATTTCTCCCAATTTGCAGGGCAACTTATTCCTCATCAAATGCTTCAAATATATCGATGCATGGTGGGTGAATGGTGAAAATGATTGTCCTTTCAGTATTTGCCACATTTTGTACTGCCCGTCTGACAATTACATCTTTGCTAGCATCCATCGATGCTTTGAAATCTGTAACATAGTCTTCATTCAAATGTTTCTGCATATTTGCTGCTTCTGCTTCTGCGTGTGCTACCTGAAAATTGATTAGATGCATTGATGTTGGCATAATGTAAAGCCAATCAAAACATTCATTCCTTATTCCACTTTATAATTGACTAAGCCTCCGTTTGGCAAAAATTATAAATCATTTATAAATTATCAAACTTCATATTTAACTACACATTTCATGTAACAATTAGTATCTACTTATCCACCACTAATTTCTATCTATTTATAAATTAAATTGTTTATAAATTCTTCCCAAACAGAGGCTAAATTCCTGACCAAGATTGCTATAAAGTTCCGAAGGAGTCAAATATATAACAAGAACATGTGGTAGACAAAATTTCGGGATTTGTTAAGGATTTAATAATTTGACTAATAGAACCAGCAATGGCTATAGTTGCTACCAATTAAATTTCCAACAAAAATAAACTAGATGACAGGATTATCAGACAAAAATATTCTCCTTCTCTTCAAGTTTGAACGTGAATTCCAACAATATGATGCGATAGATGGCCTGAGAAATAACAACGCTACATCTCGAGCAACAGCAATTCCCCTTGTACGTACAGAGGAATTGCTGCCAGAATTTNAACTGCTCTAGCAAAGGTTCCAGAAAACTACCAGTTGTTAAATTACTGCACACTTGAAGAGAAATTCTTACAATCTCACTCACATCCATCATATTTTCATAGTATCATTAATCTCAATCATCTAATAAGTTATATCTCTTCCTTCTGTAGTGATACACTACTTTGTTTTCTTAATAATAAAGAAATTCATCATGTACCCTTGAATTTTTATCAATGTTAAAGATGCACCACTTTTTAGCAGCCAACTACTTTCCAGGAAAAAAAATGATAAAGGCAGATGGCATCATCGAATACACAGATTTCTTCAAATATGCAAAGGAAATAATCAACGTGCAAACAGAGTTGGATTTTTATGGCATGCAATGGATGCCGTAAAAGGTTATTTACAGTATACATGTGAATACTGTATAAAGTCATGTTTCTTTTTACGGTATGCATAAGACATGCCACTAATGAACCATGTATGGCATGCAATGTAAATACTACCTTTTACAGCATGTAAATGCATGCCATAAAGAAGACAATATTTTTTGGCATGCCATTAATATTCATTTCATTTTTTTATGGTGTGCACGCACATGCGTTAAAATGATGAAATTTTATAGGCATAATTTTTTTACGCTCTGTAAATGATCATTTAAATTAAAAAAAATATTTATTTATTTGATAACCAGTAAACTTATAATAATTAAACTATATCAACACATATAATCATGTTTTCCATAATTTCAATAAATAAAAATATTGAGTGTGATCCAATTAATACAAATGTCAAAATATAAAGTTAATCTAAATAATTACTAAGAATATCATTAGCGTACTCAAATAGTGCATAGCAATATACCGTAAGTATAGACAATTACTCCAAAATAACTAATTAAAATAGTACAAAATAATCGGTCCATATCGAATTTGATGTTTTGATCAACAATTTAGTTATCCCTAAAACAATCAACTCCCTGCACATCACAAAAATAAATGAAAGTATAGTTAATAAATTAGAGTGAGCGGCAAATAACAAATGATATCAAAAATAGTAAAAGCATTAAAATGAGCAATTACACAGAAAACAAGTAAATCATACATTTGCTGTGATTACAGCTAATCCATTTTGATGAACCTAATTAACCATGCAATTGTACTTCCTAATCCATCTTCAAGAAGAAATAGCTCACGTATGGGACAATATAAGGTAACATTATCACTCACTTTATTAACCCAAACTCTCCAACATTCATCACCAAGGGATACATGAACTAAATCACAAGGATTGGTTGAAGCAATTTCATCATTTGCAACAGCATCAGCTTCCCTAAACCAATGTAACTATTTGCATTTCTTACTCTGAAAGTTATCTAAACTATTGCAATAGTGGTATTTATCGAGCTAAGATATTTTTCTCATTAAGTCATCAGCTCATAAGTAATAAAAAGTACACTTTTTAACCGTTCTTTCATAACAAAACAAATTCATCAATTCAAATTCACATGAATGAACCTATAAAGCTAAACACAATAAATACCTTATAGGCAAAATAAATCTAATTATTATACTACTTCACTGGCGCCATTATAGATGGGGCTGCATTTAGGATGGACTTTCTTGAATAAAATAAAGGAGAAGCAACCGCTACCAGAATTCACATGAAAGGGTGTATATAGAGTTTATGAATTTGGGTGGCAAGAAATAAAAGCCATAAAAGCCACTTGAGTTTTCAGAGAAAAGATGCAAAAGATTTATGGTTAGTTCCTCATTTCAAACTCTATTCTGCCCCCATTTGACTGTACACATTGACAGGTTCCTTCAGGCCCAATTTCATCAGCCTATTCCCAGTAGCTCATTGGTTTTACCATGATGGCCTACGGAATATTTTTCATCACACAGGAAAACAAATGCGTCTAGAACTTCAATCGTTTACTTGCATCAGAAAGTTGGTTCGGTTGAAGGAGTCGGTTGATTTGGGCGGTGAATTGAAATCCAGACACCAATTGGGATCCAATTTAGGGATTCAAAAGGGAAGCTGCTATTTTCAACACCATTCTTATATTTCTATCACATTCTAAATATATCTCTTTTAAAATTTTAATTTTTTTTTCAAAGACACTATATTTATTCACGTTATGTTCCAATATTATCCTTATTAAATTCATTCATTTAAACACTATATATCCACACCATTTATATATATCTATCTCATTCTAAATATATCCCTATTGTAATTATAAAATTTTAAAAAGTACTACATTCATTCTGATTAGTTTCCAGCATTACTCTTATTAAATCCACTCCAATTTTATTGAATCCCAATGATTTTCTCATTTGTTTCTTGTTATAGCTTCCTATCAATGTACACTAACTGTACTGGTTTTTTAAGCTGTAATAGATTGCTCAGACTGAATTGAATATACTCCATTTGGTTTGAATGGCGTGAGATTATGTAGGAAAATGATGAAAAAACTGTGTTCTTTTATGTAATCTCTGAACTCTATATACATTGATGCCGGTTCAAAATTTTTAACTTTTTGAAAATATTAGTGATTCTGTAAACTGTAATGAATTGATGAAGTCTCTCTCTTACAAAAGTGGACATTTATTTGGAATGTCTAGGAAAGGATACGAAAGCATTCATGTTGAACAAATGGGGTATGAAAGTTTATAACGCCCCTGTTTGACCTCCCATTCTACAAAATCTCTTTTTAAAAAAATCATTTTTAATCATACATTCTTTTACTAAAAAAAATTATACGTAAACTTAAAAATTTCCCCTACTTTTCAACCACACATCCTATAAAAAGTAAATATTTCAAATATATTAACCCCTAGAATGGGGATCAAGCAAACCCAAAATTTGATGATGTAAGAATCTAATTCCTATTTTCCTTTTGCATTTTGATGATGCAGCTACCATTGGACAAAATGAAGAGGAAAACCTTAGAAGTATTAGGGTTTTATTAAATTCAAAATCTGTAAGAATATAAAAGTCCAAAAGTATTTAATGAAGATAAATATTAGTAGATGAAGTCCAAAAATATTTAATGAAGATAAATATTAGTAGATGAATTTAGAATGATATATTTTATTTGATTTTATTCTTGTTTGTCTAAATTTACGTAAGGTAAAAAAATGTAATGCATAATTGTTTTTAAAGTGGATAAATATATTTGAGACCATTTGCATGATATCTGATACTACAAGATACTTCATCTTCTCCTTTGAATATAGAGTATCATAGCCTTCTTTGATGATGAGAGTATCACAACTACATAAAATTGTGTCTCTAAAAGATAGGTATGAGGCACGAAATAAACAAGACAAAATCATCGACGATTTCCTTAAAAGCAGCCTGGTGATCCTCAAGAAGTGTATCTTCTGTCATACGATAAGAATATAGACGTTGCCTCAGATGCAATTTGCTAGTAAAACTCTTCATTATGCATAATTACTCTAATTTTAACCATAATGCAGCGGCTGACCCCTCATTCAAAGCATTTTGATGAATATTATTTGAAAGATGAAGATGTATTTGAAATAGGGCCTTTCGATCCCTCTGTTGTTTCTCCTCCATAGTCTAACTTATGGACATCTTGTCAAAATCGTCAACCAAATCCATCTTAGCTCGCATCTTTACTTGCCACACGAAAGATCAAGTTGTATTGCGATCTAATAGTGAAATATCATATTTCAATGTTATCATCACGAAAGATCAAGTTGAGGTATTAACTTGATCAAACATTGATCTTCCCAAGAATTTCAACACCAAAAGTTTTGATACCAATTGTTGTAGACTAAAATGCTCTAATACCAGTTTGTTATGAAAATATAAGATATAATAACCACAATATGAAGTAATTGATCACAAAAACACAAGAATAAAATAATTTGTAAATAATCAATATTTTATTATAATATGGAGATAGAATATAAATATTATGTGTTTACAATATTTCTAATTTCATCTAAATTATAATGAAGAGCCAACTACATATAGAGAACAAATATGAGACGTTCAAACTCTTATAGTAGAGTTGTAGTT
>CAIGRF010189778.1:0-30649 GCA_903798235.1 Fraxinus ornus | reverse complement strand
CACTAGAATTAAGCTTTATTCCCTGTGGGACGATAACTCACTCATCACATTTATTACTTGTACAACGACCCCGTACGCTTGCGGAATTATTTTGCAACAGATGTCTTTATTTGATATCTAAATATGAATATGTATGCCTTCTTTTTAGTGTTGTCTTAATAATTCGTCTTCTACTTCACTGTTTGAATGTAGCAAAACCTGATATTACTGGTGGTCTACTTTTTCTCTTGAAATTAGAGCATTTACTGTGTATATTATACTTCGGGCTATTTTTTATTTGGATTGTTTTTGTTCTATTAAATGTTCTGCAACGAGAGTTTCCGCGTGATAGTTAAATATGTTCTTACAGTCATGCTTAACAGAATGGACTGGCTTATCTATAAGCTGGGATAATTTCTTTTATTTGATCACTTCTTGATAGGAACTTACCGGCTGACTCCCAACTTCTGGCGATCCTGTTGTTGATTGAAACCTTTGTAGATACTCTACTCCCTGCTGTAAGGAAACTGATGAGATTTGGAATAGGAAAATATATTTAGAAACTGTAATTGAGGATGAATATCAAAATGTAATGAACACAAAAGCTGTAGATTGATTCAAAGTGAATGATAACAAATTCCAAGGCTATACGAGAGGCCTGGTCTCTCCTCCGACTACACAATTCTCATGCATAAAGAATGAATCCCCCCTGTTTCCTTTTCCCCCCAATTTATTCATGTTTCATCTTATTCTTTTCCTATTTTACCCCCTCTGCTAACTAACTTTTAATGAGCTGGTAACCCTTTCTTTCTTCGAGCATAAGTGAATCGGATTCACTTCTCCAGTTTATTTTTTGATTGTCAGAATTTAGTAAAAACTTCTGAGTAATCTTGCTTAATGATCTTTCTCCTTACTTTATATTGAAAATAGACTGAATAGTGTTACCCTTACATACATAATTATGGTGAATATCCTGGAAAGATTTTCCACATGTAACTTCTAAATTTTATGTCAATATCAAATATGGGTGTGGTTCCGAACTTATGCCATTCAAATAAAATTGCTTATATCATGATTTATATTTCTTAAACCACGCTAATAAAATGGACCCTTACCTAATTCCTTGTGTTGAACTTAATTTTTTTTTCCCCCAGTCGATTCTTTCTTTGGAATAAATTGCAGTTAATGAGAATTTGGTTGGAACTGGATACATGTCTACTGATCAAAAGAAGACGCTATTATGGGGCAATAAGAAGAACACAACAACAGAAGAGGTATTTTTTTTATTCTTGTTTCCTCTCGTCGTTCTCCATGTCGATCTCCCAAATTCTACTTCTGTTAAATTCAGATTCCATGTTTTGGTCTTTATATGAAATGAAAATTTAGCCCCTATGTGGCCCCCATTTCTTAAAATTCATTTTTCTTTAAATTACCGTACAATTTGTGAGACCACAACTTCTATCAATTTTTCAACCACATATTTTATTGACTTTTATTAAAATCTACTAAAAATCTAATCTTTATCCAAACCAAAGAATGGCTTAATCAATTTTAGCTAATACATAATCTACCGATAAGAAATTGTGACTACTGAATATTTTAAAGTTTAAACTACTTGCTCGGAAGCACTCTCTTTAGGCAAGTCTGAAGAAATTTGGACCAAATCAGCACAAGCTTTTCTTCTTGATCATATTTTGATCAATACAATGCTTTTTATGATATTCACAGTTTTTTGCTCTGTTTTTTTATGTTCTATTCAATGCTCACTATAGTCTGTTTATCATTGGGATGCGACAACATTTGGCGATCGGGAACGACAAGAAAAGTTCAACAAGCTTATGGTAATTTCGATCCCTTTTGTTTGTCTATCTTATACAGTTATAAATGTTTGGTTCACAATATTAGATAGGGGTGGATCAATATATTGGACAAAGATTTTAACTTCTTTTTTGTCCTTAATTAATATTGTCCCATGTTTCCAATTTACCTTACCAAACATACTATAATTGAAATCTACAAACTAGTGGGAGTTTTCTTCGACCATACTAACACACTTTTAGAGTCTGAGGTTGCCTTGGTACCTATATCCAATTGAAAGGGGACGCAAAAGTGGAGCAAAAGCAAGACAACCACAACTTGGAGAAGCAAAGGGAGCAGCTCCAGGTGGATCTCGAGAAGCAATGCACTGCTGGATTGCGTCGGAGAGATGGTCGGACAGTTGGTTTGGGTCTTTAAGAATTTACGTTAGGTACTTTCGAACTTGTATTAATGGATTTAGTGGGGTCTTGTTATGTTATGTGAGCAGAACATTTGTTGCAACGTTGGTTATCCTTTTCAGCTTAGTATGTTTGTCTTTGATCAAATATATGATGAAGTGGAGATTATTTGGAGTCTTCAGTCATGTCGGAAATTTTATCTTCTATTTTTCTCAGTACTTGTATCCAATTCTTCATGCTCGAGTTTGTTTGGGATCTAGTTGTCCCGTTTTGTTGAAATTTTGAGTACTATGTCGTTTTAGAAGCACCAGTACCACACCCTCTAATGCATGCATAAAATTTTAAGCAAATGTGAGTTACGAAGATTTTTTGGGGAAATATAGTTACAACACTAAGATATACTAGTTACTCAACCTTTTGCTCGCAAAATAAAGAAAATATAAATTATGGCCTGTCTTTGACAATTCTATTATGTACTCAACAAGTATGTCAAATTGACAACCCCAATTGCTAGATTGTGTAGAAATCAAACAGCATAAGGCTGCTACTAGCTCTAAAAACCGTCCAACGAGGTGGAATTCTTCTCACTAAAGCTAATTACAATCATCATGCTACACTCTTCACTTGCTTGAAATACGAATAATTACTATGATTTACTTCTGAAGTAGGCACAACCCTCCTTGTCTTAGCATGTGTGGTGGTGCAATTTGCCCATGCCACGAGTACAGGCCATTGCCAAGTCAAGATGCTGAAGTTTGGATTAGCTCACCAGTAAAAATAGGCCAATTCATGACTCAAATGGAGTGATATATGGTGGAATATTAACGATCGTAGGCATCGTCAAGACATGACCCTACATGTTTGAATCATTATCTAGATCAAATCGAATTCAAGCTAGAATATTAATAGTCATGGCCATAGTCAAGATGAAATCCTCAAATTTGGATCAGTTATCAATAAAAAAGGATCATTTAATTTCTCAATTCTGGCTAAGCTATTAGCGGTCTTGGTCAATGTCAAGTCATGACCCTTAAGTTTGGATCAGTACAATAGTACCAAGTGGATTTTATCGTCAAATCAAAACCCTCGTGTTTGGAATCTTGGATCAGCCTAGCACGGCTAGCAGTAACGAGGAACCGGTTCACGACCCAGACGGAGCCTATTTCAGGCTGGACTATTAACGGGCAGGCCTAGCGGGTTGTGAAGCAGCCCAAATTCGTTTGACCAGACGTACACAGTACAAACGAGAGAGAGAGAGAGAGACGTGAAGGCTTGTAGATACATATAGATTCTATATAGATACCTATTTTCATACATAACTAAGTGGTCGTTGGTTCACTTGGAAGATGAACGGCGGTCCGTCTGGTTTCAGTACGTTTCTTTAATTCCATCTCGACTTTTTCTTATATTCGTTAATTTATTTGATTTTATTTTTCATTTTTTATTTGATTTTGTTGTGTATAAATTGAAATTTTGATAGACAATGCGCCGGTGACAAGAGCAATAGTAATAGCAAGTGCCCTCTTCACGATTCTCTTTGGGATCCGAGGTCGATCTAGTAAGCTCGGTTGGTCTTATCAGGTATTATTTCTGGGTTTTTTGATCTGTACTAATTTTTTGAATTTCATTATGCTCCTTTTCATATTTATTGTTTAATTTTTTTAGTTATGACTTGAATTTTTTATGGGCTTGTTGATGTGTAATTTTTATTCCCTTTTTTGATTGCGTGGATGACTAGGTTTTAAAATATAAATGACTGCTCTTCTATCTTTGGTCTTTGTGAATTTTCCTATCTGACGCTGTTTTACAGACATTTGCTTCGATACTCCAGTCATTATTATTTTTCATCGATTATGTAGTGGTGTTCCTGCGAGTTGATGTAGAATGTTGATGTGCGCATAAAGACTATTGACAGTACTATTCCTACAAGAGATAAGACCTAGAGAGTTCTTTAGTCCCTCTATTTTTATTTGAGTTACTTTAGCATACAATAATCCCACAGTAGATTCATTGGTTAAGACAAGAATTAGAGTTAATATGAAGAACCATAGATTCAACACATGCAGCAGTAAATCCCATGACCTGTGTTTGTGTACCAATTTTGAGGTGGTGAGTTGTTTTGAAATAAGCTGAAGATGCTATTTTCTAAACCTGCTTCCACTTGGTGACTTAAGTATAACTGAAGAACAATCTGCATATTTTTTAAGCTTGTTTAGTAATTTGGCCTTCTTGTTTCTCTGGTGCGTTGGCCTGTATAATAGTTTATGTTTCTTTCTATATCTACTTCTGCGGTTTTTATTCAAATATTCTGTAAATTTTGATTAAAAAAATAATATTAAGGAAAAAAATGAGTCTTTATCTATCTCCTTCATTTTGGCTCTAATAGAACTACATTTATTTATTTTTCACATATATTGCATAATTATTTGAATTTTTGAATTTATAATCATCATGCATTTTTAACCGTAATGTTATATTCTCATGACAGGATATTTTCACAAAATTACAAATATGGAAGCTGATAGTGTCGGTTTTTGCCTTTACATCTACGCCAGAACTAGTTTTCGGAATTTATCTGTTGTACTTCTTTCGTGTGTTTGAGAGGCAAATAGGGTCTAACAAATACTCTGTAAGTTCTTGTTCGAGTAAAAACTACTTGTTAGTTATTTGATATTTACAATGTTTATGTTGCTAGTAATGCGCTCGTTCACTACAAATAGGTATTTATAATTTGAGACTTGTGTAATGTTAACGATCTACGCTTCCTCATGGATGTTATGCATGAAATGGAAGAGTATACTAATGTTTCTTAGTGCTAGCTGTTGATATGTTGATACCTGGCATATCAGGTTATCCAAATAGGAAACAAATAAGGCTAATAGATTTCCTAGCAAAGCTAGAAAATAAAAAATTTCCCTGCAGAAGGTAACCTCTTTTCAGTGGTAGCAATAGTATGATTTCAATTATAGTAAAAAAACTGAGAGACCTTTCCAACCTCAGATTTGAAGAACGTGGACAACTCACAAACGATTCCTAAAGAATTAGTGAGAAATAGTGAAAAAGTATAACGTGTGATAGGTTGCTTCTCTGGAAAATGCAGACATCTTTCAAACTCAACATGAAAAAAAGTTGTTTAACATTTGGATCTTCTGTACCTGAAATAATCTCGTTGAGAAATATTTTCTCAATTTTTTTCTTTCAGGTTTATTGACATCTACCTTCTAAATTGCCATTACTTTACATTAAAAGATTATTTAGTCTCTCTCCTGCGAATAGGTTCCCTACAAGTGGACTAGCCGAAGACTAGGTAGTTTCCGTTCGTCTCTGTTTCTCTCTCTGACTAAAATTTTTTAAAGGAAAAATAAAATTACTTTGAAAAGTTTCAAAAGAAACAAATCTTTTTACTCTCAAAAAGGATGAAATAAGCTACTGACAGCCTTTTCTTTTCAATGTGTTGGTGACCATTCTATATCTGTATGTTTTCATGCAGGTCTTCATCTTCTTTTCTGTCATTGTCTCTTTACTGGTTGAAGTCCTTGCACTAAAACTACTTTACGGTATGCACCACTGTTGCTCATCAATTGTGATGTATTAAGTATTTGTAGGAAGGTCTATAGAAAGAAATTGAATTGAAATGAAAAAGATAAATGTTACTTATATCTCTCTTTTCTCTGAGTTAGTGATATCTGTTTGCTCTCTCTTCTAAATGACCATGTGATGATTATGTCTCTTTTTTTGTAAGAGAACCATGTGATGAATCATGGTTGATTATTAGTTGATAGTGGTTGAGATTACAATTTCTACAGTTGCAATATAGACGATCGATAGCGATTTGCTTGTGAAATGCGAGTTTGATGTCGCACAACAACTGCATTAAAAGTGATTTGGATCTTGCATTCGAATTATTACCCTTATTGGAGATTTGATCATCACTGAATTCTGAGAGGGATTTTCAGAGAATGTACCTCACCTGCAGGCTGCATGAGTGGGGGTCTAGCTGCAAATAGTCTGACTCGTCTGGTGAAACGAAGTTTGGGTTACATACTCTTGCTTGCATGATATTATGAACTAACTTAAATTTTTGATGTAGTGACAGCTGCAGTATTCTTAAATTATGTATCAGAAAGATTGGGAGATGTTATTAAATAACTTGCACACAGTGACACAGGTTTACTGTATTAAGTAATTTCATAAATTTATTTTGTTTTCCTTGATACTTTTGTTTCTCCTGTTTTTTCTGTATGGTAATAGGGATTTGTCCTGAGATGAAATGGCGTGGAATAGTGACTAGTCTATCTGACATATAATTTACCTGTTGTTACATGTTATTTGGAATTGGCCTCAATCTGTATTCTGATCCTGTCTTTATTATCATAACAGATCCCTCTTTGAAGATAATGACCTCTGGACCCTATGGACTTATATTTTCATCATTTGTACCCTTCTATTTCGACATTCCAGTTTCCGCGCGATTTCGTATGCTTGGGTTTCAGTTCTCGAACAAGACTTTTATTTATTTAGCCGGTCTTCAGGTAATGCCTATCAATTGTGGCCATCACCTTTTTTCATCAAAGTTCGATCCTCATCCTCTCGCAATTTTTTTCTCTTTTGACTCTTTTATCTCAACCCATTTCTATATCTTGCAGCTTCTTTTGTCATCCTGGAAAAGATCTATATTACCAGGGATCTGTGGTGTACTTGCGGGTTTCCTTTACCACTTAAACGTCTTTCATATCCGCAGGCTGAAGGTTACATCTAATCCCTTAATTTTTAATATCTTTATAAATGTTTTGGCTTGGCTTGTTTGGTGCTAGGAACTGACCTTGAAGTGAGATGTCCACAATTTCTACTGCTCTATATGTGAGACTTGATTTGACAAAATTGCATGATAGCTGTTGTCATTGGAAATATATTGTTGTGAATCGTGCTTTCACTTTTATCACTCATAGTGAGATGCCCGTATTGTTGTTGATGATAGCTGTTGCCGTGCTTCCACTTAGATCACTGAACTTCGTTCCACATTAACAGAAATACTATGGCTAATAAAAAATGACATGGCATGAAAATCCTACTAGTGCATTGATTTTATCATCCATGACAAATCACGTCTTGTTGGACTAATTTCAGTTGCAATTATGTGGTAAAATGCAAATACATTATCTTCAGTTTTTCTGTCTTCTGCATCACATTTTGACAAGATATTTGTCAAGCTAAGTAATCCATACATCTCGATGCATTTCAAATATTTTGTACTGACGGCACGGGATCTTGAATTTTTTGCTGGGTATAGCTGCAAATCGATTTAAATGAATTTTTTTGTCTTCAGTAATACTTAAAGCATCAAGTTTAAAACTCTACTTGTTGAATTCATTTTCTTGATTGTCGTATAGATTTTGGTGGTTACTTAAGGCTGGTTTTGCCAAATCTGTTATATTTTTCTTAAAGCTACCGTGACTTTTGCATCTTTCTACTTTTCAGTTTCCCGACTTCATTGCTTCATTCTTCTCAAGGCTTTCTTGGCCTTCCATGGGGAGTGCATCACCAACAGGACAGGGTAGGAATGTTGTGCGAAATGCTCCATCCTATGAAGGTCGACAAGTGGAGGCAAGTATTTTTTTTTTTTTGGAGAATTTCCAAAAATGACCTTACAATGTGCATAGTGGAAATTAGCTTTACCTTTTTTTGTTTAGATGTCCTTTTAAATGGAA
Source organism: Fraxinus ornus (assembly GCA_903798235.1). Classification (NCBI taxonomy): domain Eukaryota; kingdom Viridiplantae; phylum Streptophyta; class Magnoliopsida; order Lamiales; family Oleaceae; genus Fraxinus; species Fraxinus ornus. Next base: position 22,746 of record CAIGRF010189778.1, on the reverse strand, counting down.
AATGTGTTAAAATATTCTTCTCATTTTTAAAAAAATTAGTCAAATTGACTTTTAACTCAGTCAAAGTTAACCTTCATTTTTCTCCCTTCTTCCCTAATCACCACAAGGGACATAGTGGGTGAGAGAGAAGGGACTCTTTCTCTCAAAAGAGGTTGAGAAAAATTCACCATATAGTCTAGATTTTTTTCCCTCTTCCATAGACGAGAGGAGTAGCAAGCATGGACCCAGCTCACAAAATAAGGGGACTAGTTGTATGGGGGGGATGCATGGGGGAGGGAGTGGCTTGAAATTCATGGGGGAGGGGGGATGGAAAAGGGTGTGTGCCCTACTTTTTGTGCTCCCTTGCAGTTGCCCTTGTGTATGTATCGACCAATGTTATCAGAACCAGACCGTAGCAGACTGGCTAGTTCAACAGGAAAAACCAGGAATATATCTAAAACCCATGTCAAACCCAGTCAACTTGCTGGTCTACCTGGGCTCGGATCTTTTGAGTTCGCCAGTGTTTTTATTTTGAAAAAATATCTGGTCTTAAGCTTTCAGATCTGAATCTGAAATATTTTTTGAAAATAAACTAAAATAGAAAAGAAAGGCATGAATCATGACAGGGAAAAAGAAAGTTGAAATTCACGTTTTAAATTACAAATTAAAACGTTTACTAATATACAGTTAAGTTGGTATGGATGGCTGCATATTGGAACTGACTTATGTTTTAAAAATTTTTATGTTATTAATAAATATATAAAATTACGTTTGATCACTAGTTCAAACTTCAACCCTGGTTGAACCTTATACCTTTGTCTTTTCCGCCTTGATGCCCATTTGGGTTTTAAAACATTGCTATTGACAGCTTGCGTTTTATTCCCTCATTTTCTGTATTTTGTCTTTTATATCCAGTTTTGTAGCTTATTCTCTTCCCAGTGACCTCTTTCTCTCCTTTTATCCCCTTGATGGTATTGTTTTCTCCTTTTCTCCCATCTTTCACTTGCAATCTGGGGGGAAGCATTATACAATTCTCTTTGGCAATTTCAACTTTCGTGCACTGGTTTTTTTACTCTTAACTACTTTTTGTGCAACAAACTCAATTATGAATATATATAATTTCAAATGTAGCTATAATAGCGTGTTTGTTAATGAGAATTGCATGGTATTAGATAGTACTAAATTAAAAAATCGAAGTTAAAATATTGTTGTTTAATCTGTCCAGTCCCATCCTGTTGTGCAAACTACTGTTTCTATTCTTTAAACATGCATATGTTGAGGGTAGTGTCAAGTTTAGTTATTGGTACAGTTATTTCTTTATTTCTATGGCCTTTATGAGCTCTTCTTGGTCGCTTTCAAAAATCTTCTTCCTCCTTTGGCTTCAGGGAAACTATTCTGCTCAATCGTCATCCACAATCAATCCGCCTGAAGACTCCATTGCTACACTGGTTTCAATGGGTTTCGAGAGGAACTCAGCGAGACAAGCACTAATTCGTGCTGGAAACGATGTTAATGCTGCTACTAACATCCTGCTCGAGTCACAGGCACACTGAGGGGTTAGAAATTCTGCTTTGGAGGATGACACCTGGATTCGAATTTGAAAACTAAACTCGCTAACAGGTTAAGGTAGTCAGCAATCAGTCATTGATTATTTCTCTAGTCGGAATTTCTGCGCTCCAAAAACTATCAAGGCCCTCAGTATCTTTTCATCAGGGTTTCGCTTCATCATTTTGTTCCCGCCTGTCACAATTATCTAACGAAGGCTGAAAAATCAAGTATCTACAAGTTTACTCTTTTTGAAGTGTAGAAATGTGGGATTGTGTAAACTATGGATGCCCTTTTCTGAGGTATTTAGATGTGGACAATTACTTATAAATGCACCAAATGTTAATTTTTTTGGAATTTCAAGCTGTAAAGTGTTTATAGTTCTAGTTTGCAAGGTTAAGAAAGTTCTATTAAATTTTAAACCATGCACCATACCGTATAGTACGGTAAAATAAATAAGATATTAATTTGTTTACTCACTTGTCACACGACAATGGTTTCCAATTCTTTTATACAACTCGAAGCACGTCTCAGCCTCTATCGGAGCCTGTTTACTACATATAGTCAATCCTTGTCCATCGACCTTATTACCATCCACCATAACCGTTTTCCTCTTAAACTTGTCCCCTCTAATATAGGTGGCGTGCCCCCACATACTAAAGGAATCGAAGTGCACAACCACCTGCATTCACCATTTTTTTCCCTTTGGAATTTGATGCTATAAGTTCAAATCAAAAACAAATTTATCAGTTAGAAATTTGTCATTTGAATAATTATGAATTAGGAGCCGTTTCTGCCTTAGTTCGATTTGATGGCAACAGCACTACCAGCTGCAAAAGCAAACATCAAATGGCCTACCCATTTTGTCGGTTCGTTATTTGAGCTGGTAAGCAACTCACACAGGATCACAAACTCTTCTAATGGCAAGTCTAGCCTCACATGAACACTCGTGCACATTGACATCCTTACTTGTGCATGTCGATATGTGTTAAAGCAATATCAAATGGCCTACCCATTTTGTATGCTAGCTATATGAGCTGGTGTGCAACTCGCACAGGATCACAACTCTTCTAAAAGTAAGTCTAGCCGCACATGAACACTCGCGCACATTGACATCCTTACTTGTACATGTCGATATTATTTATTACATTTGTTTTTTGATAAATAATATTAGTTTTCTTTTTCCATTATTTGATGGATTGCAATAGTTTTCCGCACGTCCGAACGAAATTCTAACAATGCTAATGTGTTTGTTACTAATAAGAAACTTTTATTATTGTTTACACTTTCGTTGCGTGAGTGCCACTCTTAAACACCCATTTTTTTTCTTTCGTACAACTGTACAAGCGACTGTAACCTTTCAACATTTGTATTCTCACATAATTTTCTTAACAATGAGAGAGACAATTTTTAATCCAAACCAAACTCAAAAAATAATATAAAATGGACACCTGTGCCATTCCTAAGGACCTTTAACCTTTCAATTATTGCCCAAAATTCCAATTGGAACCCACTCGTCTGTTTGGATGGACCTATCTGTTGGATATTGTGAATCCAACAGATAGGTTCATCTTGTATTCTAGCCACTTATGTCCCTCTTATGAGTACAGTATTATGGATGCCATGCCATTGCACCTTTCTCACTCACACATTCTTTTCAGCACCATATCCTCATCTGTTGTATTTCTTAAGCTTGCTTTTGACAGTCAATAGAAGGCTTCTGTGCCTGCAATAAGTTGGTTTCATTGGAACAAAAGGGAACATTCACTTTGGTTTCATTGGAACAAAAGGTAACAGTCACTGTTTTTTCGTAAAAAAATTGTCGGTTCCATCTTTCTCTACTTCGTACGTAACTCTTCAATTTACGTTTGTTCCAAGTTTTTTTCATTTTCGTTGAAGGGAAGCGGAAATTTACTTTAATTTTTCTCTTTTAAGGGGAGCATCTCAGCAATATTATCAAGGGACATATTACCTGTGCAAAAACAACTTATAAGCAAACAGAAAAAAAAAATGCATAATTCATAACAAACTAACATAGGCTCTCAATTTGCTTACTTTCCTGCACGCATAGCACAAAAATAGAAAATTTTACATTGATCGGGAGAGTGAAAAATAAACTAAACTGCCTGCTATTGTGTGTTTGTTGATAAGATTATCAACTACGGTCTCCTGTCGGGTATTGTAAAAGCTGCAGGTAAATAGTTAAGAAAATGGCCTAGTTTTATTGAACATTTATCCACATCAGATTAATCTATGGATACATTTACGTGGCATTATCTAGAGGGTGTATCAAAATGGTACTAAACCTTTAGATCAGGAATTTTGATCATCAATCTTTTGCATAACCAGGGGCAGGGTGAGGAGGGGTTGATGAGGAGGTGAAGCCAGTGGGGCTGTAAAATGACGTCTTTGTGTTCACAACAGATTCTTGGTGACTGTAAAATGACATCTTTTGGTATGCTCTTATGTTGAGAGAGAACTTAAGAGTGAATATAGATGTTGTTTCAGTCTTTTGTCAGTTACTTTACCGAAGGATTGTCATTAACTTTTTAATATGTTCATCTCAAGTTTTAACGAGTTATTGAACAGTATCGGAAAGGAAACAATTGATAAATTACTAATGCAATAACCCAACAAGAAATTATGTAATTTCAATGCTCATTCATTGGTAACCTGAAAATGCTGACATAAAATTGTCATGCAGAGACATTAGTCTTTCCATAAATAAACTATGGAACTGGAAATTTACAAGCTGCAGATCTAAAGTACAGATCGAGATGTTATTCTGCAGTATATTTTACATTTGATTCTCTTTTCTTAATGAAGTTGGAGGAATTACTTTGTACTTATTTAATAATGAGTTCAGTACTTTGTTATTTTCCTCCAGGTAGGTTTCTCTAAATCTCCTGGTAATGTCTCCTTGGTGAGCTTAAAGAACTGTGTTAGATTTGTGGGGAAAATTAATTTAGCTCACAAGCAACAAAAAAGGCAAAGACAGGTAGGATAAAAAGGAGAAGACAATAGAAATCAATAATGGAAATAGCCCTTTGCGCTGCAGAGAAGCTTGCAGAATATGCGATCGATCCGATTTTGAACCAGTTCAAATATTTGTTCTGCTACACTTGTAACATTCAGAATCTGAGGGATAATCTGGAAAATCTTGAAAATAAGAGAACTGGCGTGCAACTATTGGTTGATGCAGCCAACAGAAATGCCGAAGTTATTGGGCCAGATGTTTTGGCATGGCTGCAAAAGGTTGATAACATAAAGAAAGAGACAGATGATGTTTTGAAAGGCACGACAAATTCTCAAACGCGGTGCCTATGCCTTAGATGTCCAAACTTGAAATCTCGTTACTCCCAGAGCAGGAAAGCCACGAAGAACACTATTGCAATAGATGGGCTCCAAAAGGAAGGTAAATTTGAGAGAATAGGCTACCCTAGACCACCAGTGCAAACGCTATACCAAATGCCACGTGACGTTCATGGTTTCGAGACAAGGATATCAACTAAGAAGAAAATCTTGGAAGCCCTAAAAGATGAAGATATCAGCATAATTGGGATATGTGGCATGCCTGGTGTAGGTAAGACGACTTTGGCCAATGAAATAGCAGCTGAAGTCAAAATTGAGAATTTATTTGACGATGTTGCAATGGCAGATGTATCTAAGGATCAAGACTTAATAAAAATTCAGGATCAACTTGCTCAACTGCTCGATTTGAAAATTGAAGAGAAGACCAATACTATTGTGAGAGCTGGACGACTTCGTCAAAGACTTGGGGGTGATGATGGTAAGAGCATTCTCGTAATATTAGATGATGTTTGGGAAGATATCGATTTGGAAACTATAGGGATTCCATCCCCAAGTAGTCATAAAGGTTGAAATTTCTCTATACATCCCGTTTTGAAAATGTCTATAGTGATGAGCGGCAGAAGCTGCATACAAGGAAATTTGAAGTCAAAGTTTTGTCTAAAGAAGAAGCTTGGCAGCTATTCAAGGATGCAACTGGAATTTCCCATGATGCAACTGATGTCAAGAGTATAGCAGAACAAGTTGCAGAGGAATGTGGAGGATTACCTCTAGCACTTGTGACTGTGGGCAGAGCTCTGAAAAATGGAAATGAACATAAATGGAGGAGTGCACTTCAACAACTACGAAAGTCTCAAGTGACCAATATCAAAGGAATGCATAATTTGGTGTACTCACGTATAGAGTTTAGTTACAACTATTTAGAGAGTGATGATGCCAAGTCCTTACTTTTGCTATGCTCTTTGTTCCCAGAGGATCAGAATATTTCAATTGAATGTTTGGTTAGATATGCGAGGGGACTAGAAATGTTTCAAAATACCGACACATTATCAGAAACCAGAGATATGGTAATTTCACTCGCCGATGATCTAAAGAGTTGCTATTTATTACGATCAGGTCATGAAGAGGGTGTGAAATTGCATGATGTTGTTAGAGATGTTTGTTTATCAATTGCATCAAAAGACAAACATGTATATATGGTGAAACATTCTGGTTTAAAAGAGTGGCCAGAAGGTTATACCTATGAATCATATACTGCCATCTCATTGACATTTGATTTTCTCCAACGGCTTCCAAATGGATTAAAATGTGCGAAACTGAAGTTGCTACGGGTGTTGTGCCAACCATATTGGGTAGACATACCCCAAGACTTCTTTGAAAATATGCAGGAACTCAAAGTTCTTGATTTAAATAGTCTGAGCATGGAAATCACATCATTCAAATCCTTGACAAGTCTCCAAACTTTGTGCTTGGACTACTGCACTGCACATTAAACAATGACTTATCCATGGTTGGGAGACTAAAGAAGTTGGAAATTCTCAGTTTCTATCGCTCTACTCTCTATGACTTTCCAGTGAGATCTCAGAACTTAGCAATCTCAAGTCATTGGATTTGAGGTTTGAGGGAGGCCCTTGTCCACTTCCACTGGGTTTCTTATTGGGCTTGAAGAAACTAGAAGAGCTCTATTTGGGTTACTTGTATTTGGAAATAGGAGATGATGAACTCGAACATAATTACATTGCAGCAATAAGTTCACTGTCTGGGCTTTGCACTTTCCAAATTTGCACAAATAATCCAAAGTTTTTGCTGCAAACATTACGAAATTTGAGACTTTAGAAGCTGCAAAGATTTCAAATTGTAAGAGGTTATGAGGAAAACATTGAAAATTATTATTTCAAAAGGAGTTTACATCTCTATGACATTGATGTAAGTATGCTTTCAATACCTGCAATTACCTCATTAATGAGGAGAACAGACGATCTTCTTCTAGAAGTAAAGGCGTGGAATAATCCTGTCAGCAAGTTAGACGAAGATGGTTTCATAAGCTTGGAGAAGCTGACACTGCAGTCTTGTGAATTTGAGTATCTTATTGATGCCACCGACTTCACTCCAGCCGGGACCTTTTCCAGATTACAAGAGGTATGTTTACACGAGCTATCAAAAATGAAAAATTTATGGAGGGGTCTCATCAAACCTCCATCACTGTGCAACCTTCGGGTTCTTAAGATGAACCGATGTTCACAAATTAGAAACCTGTTTCCAGAGTCAGTTGTAAAATGCTTGGTGAATCTCAAATCTGTTGAAATTTCTCATTGTATTAAGTTAGAGGAAATTGTATCAAGGAACACAGTTGAAAATGAAATTAGTGAAATGATCGAGTTCCCAGATTTGAACCACCTCAACCTTCAGTCATTGAAAAGTTTTAAGCAGTTCAGATCTGTATCAACAGCTGTCAGCACTGTTCCAGAAACATTGTTCAACCAGGTATCTCTCCTTTTTTTTGTGTGTATGCATGGAGCAGTATTTGTTTCAATGTGTTAAATGTTCTAATTCTTTTGCCTCTTTCAGGTCTTAGATGTAAATTTATATTTGAGTATGATAATAATCTTTTAAATGTAAAAATCAAATTATTAGATAACAATCTTAAGGATATAAATTTAGGAGTAATGTAAATAAAGTAAGCTATACCTTGCTTGTGGTTTGCCAATTGCCACATCGAAATACTCCACTGAACTTAATTTATTTCTTGTCTTCTGCGTGGCTAATTGAGTTTTGGTGATAAATGAAAGTGAATGAGCTGACATTTATTTTACAGGTTTTGTTACCTAACATGGAAGTTCTCGAGGTTGTTCATTTGAACTGTCTTGTAAAGATGCTCGGCGAGAATATGCAAATCAGATCTCTATATAAACTAAGAGTCATGATTGTGCGGTATTGTAAAATATGTTGACCATTGCACAATCAGATTCAATCAAACTGTTGCAAAACCTCAGAAGTCTTAAAGTAGTAAAATGTGCAGCATTGAAAGTATTGTTCGACTTTGAGGGTCTAACGTTTGAAGATCACGCAGAAGGTATACTTGGTAAATTGAATTCATTGAATCTGAATGATCTGCCTAAACTAGAGTACATTTTGACTGAAGTGCCAAAAGGAATTCATGTCTTCCAGGATCTAAGATCACTTGTAGTTATAGTCTGTGGCAGCCTAAGATATTTATGTTCACCTTCTGTCGCCAACTTGCTTGTTGGTCTTGAGATTTTAAGGGTAGAACACTGTTCCTCGATGGAGGAGATTATTGGAAGAGAAGAAGAAAGGGAGACAGAAATGGTGGAAGGGACTGCAAGCAAAATTGTGTTCCCTAAATTGAGCCAACTACATCTTAGATATCTTGAAAGTTTCATAATGTTTTGCTCTCAGGAATATAATCTTGTGTTCCCTTCACTAAATAAATTGTTCGTCGAAGCTTGCCCCGCGATGACAAAATTCTGTTCAGGACAGCTAAGTGCGCGAAAGCTTAAGAAAGTGGAGTTGGGAAAAAACAAATTTGTTGATATTTCTGATATCCAGGTTTCAGGTATATCTCGATTCTCATTTCTTCTTTATATACCACAATAGTTTGGACACTGTTTCCTTAGCAAAACTGTTGTGTATTTTAGGCTTACAAGTAACAGACGTGCAGCAGACACATTCAACTTAACTTCAGTGGAGAATAAGGCTCGCACGAGTTGAAACAGAACTTCTTGTGGTAGCAGATTTGCGCATTCTATGTTGCACTACACTATTATTAGGCGTCGTATTGGACTATGCAATTTGTTTAAATAACTGTTGTGAATTAGTAGTAGTATCTGAAATTATCGTGAATGAATGATGATTGTATATTTGTGTGTAGTATACGTGTGATTATAAATGACGTTTGATTAACTTATAATCTCAAAAACGCTTTACTAGAAAGGCGTGAGCACAGGTTAAAGGAATGGTGTAGATAGAAAAGGTTAGTGAAAACTGCATACGATTAGACAAATATAACCTATCCCTAGCTTTCCTTATTCCGAAACCCTTCCGATGTGGAACGCTTGTTTGGGAGTGCAGGATACTGATTTGGGATAGCAGTTGCTGCACAATTAAATTTACAAAAAAAAAATGTGAACCATAAATCATTCCAAATCAATTTGACAAAGTGAAAACAAACTGCAAAAGTAATCCAAATCGATTTTCCCATCGCTTGTCGAGAAAATAAAAATTTGAAATTATAAATTATTGTCATCACCCTAGTGGTTACCTTTCAAATTTCAAGAAAAAAAATAACTTAAAGTTGACCACTTCTTTTGTTTCTTATTCTTTGTCTAGTCACTGAACTATGACACTGATAAAAAATTTGGTGGATGTGTAAAAGAATTGTCTTGAGTTTGAACTAAGGCCGCAACATGAATTTTGGAGAGAAGATTAATACAATTTTTCCTTTTATAAATGGGTAGCTGATGAAAGTCGATGGCAGCTATATATGTTTTACAAATTTGTAGGCAACCTCGCTCTAGCCTCTAGTAGGATATTTGCTTGGATTGAAAAGAATTTAGTAGAATATAAGAAAATAAGAACAAAAGAGATTATACGCCTAGATTATCTAAGATTTTCGATGAATCCAACATTTTAAACGATAGGTGATGTTGCATTAGACAATATTGGACAAATATTAGGCGTATCCCAATTGTTTATGGAGATTTTAAAAACTCATTTGTTAAGTTAAATGTGGCTCGATATGAGAGTTGATAAGTTTATATTCGACTAAAATACAAAAGTTAGTTACCAAGTGGATCTCTTGAGAAATAGGTCTCAACTTACATTTCGAACAAGGTATTAAGTCATTTAAGCTTAGTGAAGAAATAGTTGATTACTTAACAAATGAAATTATTCATTAAGCTTACTCCAATCTTGAATCTTCATGTCTTCTAAAGAATGAACAATTTCCATATAAAAAAAAAAAATCCAAAAATCAAAAAACTAGTAGGTCACGTGACCCACGAGGCACCACCTCCAGTCCACCAATGATTATAACACCAAGGGCAAAGCCCCTTTGCCAAAAAATTGACCCGGGCACCAATTTTCTGGCATGGAAGGGGAGCTCATAACACCAATGGTACTATATATAGTTATTCTTGTTGTTATAGTACCTATTTGGTAGAACTGCCTCACCTCCGATCAACGCTAGCCCTTTTATCGTCATTGTCCCATTTAATTTTTTGTTTGAAGGGGGTAACTCAATAAAAACAATATTATTGAAGTTGAGTTTGAGGTCAAGTAAAGAAATATTTTTGTAGTAAAAATAAACCTTTCATTATACACTATATGAATAATGCAGTAAAGCAATTACATTCCTGGACCTGATATGTTTATTTTTATCTTTGATCTATTTTAATTCGTTGGAATATAGTAAATGAGTTCTTAGAAAAGAATATTATTATTCAATATGAAGATGTAAGAGTGATTGCTCGTCATGTTTTGCAAATATAATTGTCGTAAAAATATAAATTTACATTTTTTAAGGTATATGAAGTTTGGACAATCCAATAACCTTATTCTTGGCGCTAATCGAAAGGTGAACTGAATAATTTCTTTTGAATATTAGTATATTCCAAATTTAGGTTCCAAAGTTATAAAAAATAAAAAAAAACCAAAACCAAAACCCTATTTTCGTGAGATTATGGACACTATAATTCAAGAATTCTTCATTAATAATCGTGATCAATGCACGCAAAAAAAGAAAAATAAAATCGACACAACAAATTAATTACTATGCTTTCAATATAATTAATCTTCTTATAAAATCCCATAATTCCATTCTTTGCTTAGTGGCCAACGCTTCCTCTCTTACATTTCCATGTATCCCCTGGATAGAAGCATCAAAAATTCTTTTCTTGATTTTAAAGAAATCTAAAATCCAACTTTTCTCCCATGTGTTAAGCCCTCATAAAACTCCTCTTTCCATTTCAAGTCTGCTAATATCTTGCAAAAATTTACATAAGATGGGTCAATCCCTCAAGAAAATGGGTACTCTCTCCCCCTTCTCTACGTGCATCTCTGTGCAAATTTTCAATCGTACAAGAACATATTGGGTAGTTCGCATATTTGTCATAGATTGCTCTTATGGTTCCTTCTATATATTGGTGGCATGTTTTCTTGGTAGAGAGACGTGATCACTTTCAAACGGATTGCAGTTCTCTTATTCACCTATCCTACAATAATATTTAGTAGCAAGTCGAAGTAGCTCTCACATAAAAAGTGAATCACTATTCAATTATTTTGTGTTATTATTGCTATAGGTAGTACGGAATAAATAGTTGAATCTATAATATCGTGCGTGGAGTTTGTCTAATTTTTGGTACAACTTATAAATTAATCTTATGTGCTTATGTTTTGTGCAGGAAATGGGGAGAACAAAATTAGTGAAATTGATTCCATCATTGAAGAATGCTATGAAAACTACTTTAAAGACCAAACATTCAGGAGCTTTCCTGACTTCTTCCATGCAGTTTGCCAAGCAGTCGAGTATTTCACTTCTGTTTCGTACATTTCAATGCAGCTTTATTTAAAAGTTTTTTTTTTTACTGGAAGATGATTTTCCAAATTATTTTTGTCTTTTTTTATTTTTTTTATTTTTTGTTATATTTTTAGGGACATTAACAAAAAAATCGGTAGCACGTCGTTTAGGGTGCCAAAAACTAACACACTTGAGGCGGCATACGAGGTAAGTTTCCATGTAGTATACATTAATTTTTTAACTTCATTTATTTTTCTTAATATTGTCTAACTAGCTAAAGTAATATCAAGTCTGACGTATGATGACAATGTTTATAGAAGATTAAGTTAAAGACCAAAATATATATGTATACTCGTGCACAAGTCTACAACCAGCAAATATTTAGAGTCAGAACATAGCATTATCCATAGGGGGTGTCACTTTTGGGGGGGAGTCTGGGCCCGCAGGCACCCTTTGTGTACATTTGTTCATTATGGCACCCCTTATATACATTGCTATGTACACATAGTAAAACCCAAAAAAATATATATAATTGCTGCATATTTTTTATAAAGAAAGTCAATTAGTCTCGCTTAAAAGCATGTTTTTTCATTGATTTGCTGCATATGTATTGTAATCATTTTTTGTGTTAATTAACTTTTTTCCTATTAATCATAATTTTCAGAAACATCACAAGAAAGGAGAAAAAACCTTGACAAAAGAGGAGTTTCAAAAAATCCTTCAAGATATAATTTTGGACACAGGAGTTACTGGAATTGGTGCAAAAGATATATTCTTCTACATATTTGGAGTTCCATCGACAGCACTACTTATTAAGCAAGTATTAGTACCAAAAGCTATTCCAAATGAGTTTTTCATTCCTGCTGTCACTTCTGCTACTGTTTTTCTGCTTGCGAAACTTAACAAAATATGATTATGTTGAAGCAGATTTAATTTTTTTTTCAATTTGTTTGGGGATTGATATGTTGTATTAATAATGCTATCATCTTTACGATATGATAAAGTCTCGTTTTATAGAATCCATATGTTTGATGAGATCGTTGTGCTAGTGGTGTCTATTTCTTACTTCTCGTACCCAGCATCTCCAGCATTCGCCTCTTCTCCCCCAAATGCCTCATTCAACTCGGCAAGTTCTTGGGTGGCAACTTTATGCGCTGCCTCATTCAACTCGGCAAGTTCTTGGCGGCAACTTCATGTGCTGCCTCCCAATGGGAAGATAGAAAACATCATCTGAAGACAGAATATTCAACCTTGCAATTATTTTTTCTAGACTTCAGTGCTTATATTGATTTACCTTAACTCTCTCGATATTCTAAACCCTAATCATGAAAGGTAGACTTGAAGATATCCACTGACATGGAAGGGAAGAGGAAACTTGAGGTCTGAACGAGGGTACCTTATAATCCCTCCAAAAATGGAGAGTCGTATGATCCCTCCAAAACCCAAGCTAGCGGTAGTGGGGATGGTGTGCATATTACAGGTTAACTAAGAGGTTCACTATTTTAAGTATCATCTACAAACACGATTATTATTTTTAATTTACATGACGAAATACAATAAGTGAAAATGATCTAAACGCGTAAGTCGTAACACCAGTTTAGAACCACAAGTGCATGTATAGTTCTGTGGCACTGAACAGAATTATACAATATAATAAACAGGATTTTAGCTTCATATCGTTCATTAATCACATTCAATGTTATCCAATTGTCCCTACAAAACGACATGTCATAATTGTACAACTCTTCATTCCACCTTTCCCACAAAATGGAAATGTTAAGAAAATATTTATATTCAAACTGAAAGGCATTAGCAAAATATGATATAACACCACCGCAATTCCAAAATGAAAATATGACAACAGTATTTTTTTCAGACAGACTAGAGAACATCCACAAAGTGAGTTCATGTGTTTGCAACTAAAACATCGCCATAAAAAGTTTAAATAACAAAGCACGAAAGTATTGTACACTTATTCCCATCTAATATACGAGACGTTTTACCATTATTAAGGAAGCTTCGTTCAGGATTTTTCATATATATCATTTGAGGCAGGCACTTGTGACCGCCGATAATCTACCTTAAAAAGTTTAGCTGTCGAAATTGCTCATCATGGCACGTACGGGGGGAACTACTAACACTTTAGGTAAGTCCTTCACCGCCAGGTAGAAAATTGCTAGTAATTCCCTTGATTCCATCTACACTGTCCACCAAAAGCCGATATCCCTGAAGAGTTCTGTCCAACGAATCCAACTAGACAAGGTACTCAAGCGAATCTATTGACATCATAAGCCCCGTTCAACCAGTCTTAAGAACATGGCACAAGCTGCAAACACAATGGGAGAGACAAAATTAAACAAACAATTGACCAACACGTCGACTCTAAAACCCAAAAAGAGGAAGGACAGAAGAGAGACATACCTGTTCAACAGCAAGTGCCCGCAACACTGCAAAAACCAACCACGCAATGGCAGAAAGAATGGCCCCATGTCCACAATCTTAATACATAACAATTAAATAAAAAAGGTTTTAGAAGAAAATTTAAACGAAATAAACAAATTGCTGTGTGCCATACGGTTTGGATCACTCCCCCGACGCCCCCCCCAAAAAAAAAATTAATAATAATAATATAAATAGAATAAATAAATGTGTCAGTGAGTCGATTTATCTAATCTAAAACGATAAAAGAAAGGTCAAAATATGAAGGGGCAAGAGCTTGATAGAGAATTCAGCCTACCGTCAATACTCCCTAAATTGGGTCACACAAAGAAATGACCTTCCCAGAGAGGTTGTCCTTGATGCTGCTGAGGCAGTGCAACAGATTTTTGGTCTCCGTTCTGCTGCTGCTGCTGCTGCTGATACACCTTCATATGTTCAGAAAACTGATGGTCCTGCTTTTCACCCTGGATTTGCAGTGTGGAGACTTGCTTTCCAGGGAAAGGGAAGCTTGACATCCCCATTGAACTATTATTCTTGCTCACTGAACCAAACATCAGCCCTGTATTATTAATGGAATGGTTAAATCCAAGACTTTGATTTGACGAGGACAACTGATATCCATCTAGCCAGCTATAATCATCCATTTGTGGAACTGGAGGATATTCATTTTTCAAGGTCATACTATTCATTGACTCATCCACAAATTTGGAAGGCACGGAACCAAAGCCAGGTGGAGGACCAACATGCCTAACAGGTCGACTCACGGGATTTTTCTTCAAGCCTGCTGACACGGCCAAAGTTGGTTTCACATACAGACTGTCAGCAGCTGCTCCTGAAGAAATAATGGAATCAAACTTCGATGATAAAACAGTCTGAGGGTTCTGAATGGGATAACTATGACCAGCATCAGGATTGACAAAAGGTGGATAGGGAACCGAAAGGGCAGCAGCCTGAGAAATTCTTGAATGATCTTGCAGATGAGATTTCATGGCAGGTCTATTTTCCATTAAATTCAAGTGGGAAAATCCATTAACTACAGGAGCTTGTTCTACCAGCCACTGCGTAGTGCTGGGTTGAACTGGACGCAGATAGTGGGCAGCGCTGTTAGCAATATTTGCAGGTGGCTTCATGCCGGTGCTTAAAGCATTATGCCAGAGGAAACTTTCATGAAGTGATCCATTTTCATTTCCAAAATCAAACTTGTCCGCACCAGAAGCAACCTCAGAAGTCATATTTGAAGCAAAGTCGTTTATTTGCTTCTCAGTTACAGATGGTTTGAACACAATCACCTCATCCTCATCCTCTCCATCCATACTAACATGTGGCTCTGGCTGAATAGCACCCAGAGGCATTTGAGACACAACTGAAATTCCTTGTGCGTTACCATTAGATTTCGGAACTTCAAAAGAACCCATGAGTGCATAATCATCAGAAATTTGAGGTTCAACACCAATTACAAATTTCTTCAACTTTGCATCAAAATAAAATCCCTCCTGCCCAATCTGGACAACATTAGCAAGAGCCTTTCCAGCAGCAAAAATCCTCTGTATGCGGATTTGCTTCTCCTTACTGCTACCATCAATTCCAAAAGAAGGTTTCCTTGAGAAGTCAAGGATGAGTTGGGCATGAAGAAGAGGAAGAAATCCTCTCAATTCGAAGTCCTCAGGCAATGCAAGACGGTTAGCAGTCTCACTTTCATCATATTTGCTCATATTGGAGAAACATGTTTCATCCTCATCTTCGTTAAGAAACATATATCCACTTGATACAAGCTTATTGAAGAAGGTAATGCAGTACTTCCAGAAAACAGACCTGGCATTCACTTGTTTCTCCTCCATCTCACTGCCTACTGCAACATCATGACAACAGGCTAACCACTCCACAAAAACCATAATCCCAGGTAATAAATAGCTTGACGAGGGATCTGTTAGCTGGTTACATCTTTCAAGCATGCAGGCCATAAATTCAAAGATAGCAGTAAATGAATTTTGAAGCAGAACTGAGCGCTGTAGAATATCAGCATATGATTGATTTTCATTTTCCTTTTTTACATTGTGAACACTGAAAATAAGGATGGCCACCAGCCTGACAATTGCAAGTCTACACTCAGCTGCATCCGAGCCAAAGTTGCATTTCTCATCAGGCCCACAGGAAAGGAGTTCCAACAAATCATTTTTAACCATCGAGAAGACTTCAGCAAAAGTTTCCAAGCTGGTTAAACATAGCAATTGGATACGCATCAGCGATTGATTATAGTGTTCTCCCATTATACAAAATACAGTAATAAATTAGGAAAAGACCTTGTACGTGTAAAGAGAATGCCATTTAGTCGAACAAATCGAATGTTGAAGGCTTTGAAGACTTCAGGTGCAGTACATACGCGTTCCTTGACTGCACTTGAATTCACCTTATCATCCTTAATAGAAGGCCTTGTTTCACATTTGCCTCTCCCTTTCCCAGGCATCTGGGAAGATACAGTCTTGAGTGAAGTAGCTTTAGCATCACCAAGTAGTTGGGTATAACTCTGTCGATTCTGCCAAATAGAGGAAAACTAAATATGAGACCATAGGAGTGGTGAAGCCACATGTTGTAAGAGAGGATGCAGACATATTAAAGAATCAAGGCAAGAAAACAATCCCACTCAAAAATCAATTTCAGCTAAATGACAAGTTCTAGTACATTTGTTCTTAATCAGCATAAAAACATAAATTTCACTCATGAATGAGAGCTATGTCGTGAATGCCTACAGTTTTACTGAGAGCAAGCTAACTGACTGCATGCTCATAGCAAGGTAGCATCGCATTCAAAAATATACCAAAACATATCTTGCCGCATACAAAGGAAACTCAATTCAAGGATTTCTATTGTAACAGACTGAAAACCTGCAAATCTCAAGATCCCGAGACCATATTCTACAATCCATACATTTCCTCTTCTAAAAATATATAATTGTTGACGAATGAAAAACTCTGGGAATGTTAGGATAATTAGAGTGTATGCCAGATTTATGGAAGAAAGGCCTTTACCACGTTTTATTATAAGAAAAGTGAGTCTGATAATTGTAGAATCGTAAGTACAATCTTGTAGAGGATAAGGGAACCCAGCTAACTCAAACAAATTAAAGTCAATTCACGAATAAAATAAATTTTCCAACTAAGTACGGTTAAAGAATGCCATTGAATTCCTCATCTCTAGAAGTCCATTGCCTGAAATCTAAATCTCTCTTAACTCAAAAACTTGATCTTTTCCTTCAAAGATCTTAGAGGTTCTCTGTCCAGATCAACCAAAAAATAACTGAAATTATCGCTTTCAACGTGGCTGCACCTTTTCTACCCTTACCATACACAATCGTGTTTTCAATATTACTCCATTACACATGCTCAAGAACGCCCAATTAACACCAGCTTCCTGAAGAAGTTTATACAATAGCCATTTTCCACTTGTTGTCTATGTGATGAATCTTTACCTTCCAGATGGATAGGTGAGACTAAGGAAGGAAAGTGCAGAATCTTTATCTTCCAGAATGTAATTGTCATCTGCCGTACTAATAAAGAGACTATCAACTACAGTGATACAAAGAAAAAACTTCAACACAAATAAGTTATAAATCACCAAAGAAATGTATTATATACTTTAAATTGTCACACTTGTTCATCTACTGAATTTTTACCTTCTCAAATACAATGATCAAGTTATCCCGTGCAGTGACGAATGGGTTTTCAATTGCCAGACTTCGAAAATAGCGATAGATGGAAACCAGCTCGTCATTAGAATATGATGCTAGTATAGCAAGCTGAAAATTAGAGGGAATCGCTCCAAGTTAAATATGAAAAACCAAAAAGTAAAACTAGAAATAAGCAATAGAAGGCTCTAAAAAGTTGTAATAGCAAACCAAAATGACAATTCCACGAAGGATTCACCTGATGATGAGGATTACCACTTGAAGGCCAAAGTGAAGAAGCTTGCAAGTAGTAACTTGATGCTGCTGCAAAAGCCTGAGCTTTAGAATCACCTTCCCCATATAAGCCTTTGTAACGAGCAAGATCCCCCAGATAAATAAAACAGCGGTGACAGGATATCAAGCCCTTTTTCACCTCAGAAGATTTGTTTCCATCTTTAGACATGGAAATCTGATTCTCTGGGTCATCAGAAGAATATCCCAATGGCAGACCATACTTCGCCCTTATCTTCATCATCAAATCATGATAAAACCCAGTGGCCTCTGAAAGGAAAGTCTTAAACTGGGAACGAATCTTTGAAACCCGATCAGGTCCCCCTCGAGTTGGAACTTTCCCATTCTGAGAAGCAGCTAATCCTGAAGAAGCTAGAACGGCATTCAAGTGTGCCCGTAGCTCCTCAATCCTCCTGTAATGCAACTGCCACAAAGCATACTCTATGTCGTGTTGTTCAGAGAAAGCATGGTCTTCCAGGATAATGGCTTCATAATTTTCACGCATCTGTTGCCACGCATTTGGGTCTGAAGGGACTCTGGCTTGTGCTGCTTTCCTACGCTTGTTCTCCAACTCAACATTCTATAGTGAAACAATAACTTAGGACAAAAGAACATAATTGATTGAAGAGTATTGTGCAATCATGACAATGACATATTTTTTAAACCACCAGATTGGACAAGAAAAAGCAGCAATCATTCAGTTAATGTTCTGAAAAAAGAAGAATTATTACGGTGTTTTAGCCTGTTTCTATATGTTACATGGATTTGCATACACGTGAATAACAATGAAAGTGCACAATGCCAGATCAACGTCCAGCAGATGATAAGACTTAAATGAGTGATGCACATGCATACCTTGTTGAAGAGACGCTGAACATGCTCCCTTGTTGAGTTTTCTTTATCATCATCCATCAGAATGGAATGGTCATAATCCATCAAAAGCAAAAGTATGCGACTTCAAAAGCAACATATAACATTTAATCCACAAGAAACTGCCTGCAGTATAGCCTCTCAATCACTAATGTGCAAGTAGTGTAAGGCAAGATTTCAACATCCATTATTAGTAAGCACACTAAGGTAGGAAAACAAATTAAGTTACTTGATATACATCTGGAATTCAAGTAAGAAAAGCAATTCCGTAGTCAAGAAGTAATAAATTCTAACCATTAATAAATCGAACCAATCTTCTGTGGCATTATTATGCATTTATAAGGTAATGTCAACAACTACAGACTTAAGTAGCACAAAAAGGCATAACATCACCAGAATAAGCAGCCAGAAAACTGATAAGCTTGATAATATTGAGAGGAAATGTCAATATTAGGAGTGACACTGTGCCCCCATGTAAAATACTTCTCAATTAAACTGTTGCAAAGGTTAAGAGATACGAATAGTTCGCATCGGTAAAGCAAAGGATAACTTTATTGCAATGGAAGCACGATTCTATCCTTATTCAAGAAAATCAAAACACAGGAGGAGGTCTCGCAACCCAGGAAGCTAATTGAAACAAATCTTACCACACAGCCATGAATGGAATAGACTTGCAATTCGTTTGTGTCCATTCTTTCAAAAAATTGTTTGATACTTATTCCTTGAGGCACCCCTCAAATCAGGCTTTCATGATAAGCCTTAAAGCATACGCCTTTAGTGCCATTTTTTAGGCTCACGCATCAATTCCTGAGAGTTATGCCTTGCAGGCATTAAGGTGTGCACTCATTTGTCATGCCTTTTATGGACTTATTATTATATCAACTTTTTTGGCTATTTTTTTACAGGCTAGAGTTTTGTTTCTGTGCTTGTTTGGAAAAAATTATAATGAGTCCACAAAATTTGTGAATAATAAGTAGCTAGTAGTTAACTAGTTATGAATGTGTGATTAAACTTAATGTTGACATTGACGTCAAATTATAAGGAGATTATAATTTCTCCCAAACAAGCACTTTCTCGTTTCTGCCTTTTAAGTGAAGACACTATTCCAAGTGGTAACAAAGAATCAGAAGAAATTGATGGTGGTGATGAGGATGATAGGAATCAAATATGTTGAAGATTTGCATAAAAATCTGAGATAATCCGGATTCCAAAATTGTTACATGATAAATAGTTTGAAACTTATTATTTTCTACTTTATACTGATTTCCTAATTTTGATTGCAAGCTACACCTTTAATTTTGTCAATATGTTTATTATGAAGTTTCGAAATGACTTATGGTTTATTATAAATGTATTGTCTAATTTTTATTTATACTGAATTATTCTATTTATTTGCATGGTTTACACCTCAAAACACACCGAGGCAAAGGCCTTGCCTCACAGATGTAAGAGACATCAGTTATTCGTTGCCCACTTGTCAAAATTGAACCCCTGGCATTTTCCATACCTAAATATGCTAACACTCATATTATAAACACTTGTCAAACTCAAATCTCATCATTACCCAAACCTAGATATTGACAATCGTGGCATTACCCAATTTTCAAAATCAAACACTTTCCAAACGTAAAACTTCCCACTTGCAACCATATAGAAGCAGCATTTAAGACAACTAGTATGCTAAAAATTTACAACATTATCAATTGCAAACAAGACAGGCAAAAATCTAAGAACCAGACCTTCAAAGAAAAAAAAAATGCACGTGTGAATTTAACCCTCTAAAGCAAACACAAGATCGTGATACATCCTCAAAGGAGTCATGAATATCAGGATTCACATTTTGTATTTTGCAAACTTGTTATTAGCTAAATATATTTAACACAAATCGGTTTCAAATCAAGTTGCACCACAAAAGAACATAACCAAAATATCGAACCAAACTTGCAGTAACGAAACCCCAAAATCAACTTCAACCATTAAAATCATCAAAAATAAGAAGATGCACACAAATCAACACAAGGTTTATCCAGATATATATACAGACAAACGCATAACTGGAAAAGAATTGGTTTTTATTAAAAACATAGTCAAAAACACCAAACTTTACAATTATTAAAAATCAAAAAGACAAACAATTAACCTACAAGTCCAGAAATTCAAAACCTCAAAATCACACAACTTTATAATCAACCATCTAAAAAATACCAACAGCAAGAAGAGAAGAAAATTGAAAAATACAAAATTTAGAACGAAATCCATCAAAAGTTCTTGATGAATCTACAATAAAATTAAATTTCCTAAATAAAAACCTTACCGAGTCGATCCAAGCCCAGATCTGCAATGATCTCGCCCACGATAATTCCAAATCAAGGAAAGAAGTGAATATTTATATATTATATATTTACACAAATACGAACAGAACAACAGGGGTTAGGGTTCCTTTATTTCCATGAATTGGGACTTTTTTTTTTGAGAAATTTTATGGGTTCTGTTAGGCCGCCATTAATTTTGACGATAAGAAGATGAACAGCAGGTATAGATATGGAAAGAGGATGGAAGAGGTGATGACTTTTTTCTTTAGCACTTGAAAATCATCGGAATAATAGGTTGCTGCTGTGTTTTTTTGTTAACATGGACTACACGGCTATGACCACACCCCAATTCAACCTTTCCCAGGGCCAATCCTTTTTTTGTTGTTACTTTTTTTGTGCTGCAAGTTAAGCCCACAGTCATTTTTTCAAAATAAATAATAATAATAATAAATAAATAAATAATTCCAACTCATTTTCAATTACGTATTCTAACGATAAAATATTCTCTATGTAAATTCAAAATTTTTCTTACATTTTAATCGCACATTTTCTAAAAAATTACTATCCCAAAATTCATTTTTCCCAAAAAAAAAATACCTGCCTGTTTGAGCCCCATTTTTTGTGTAAAATGTATTTAGGAATAGTAGATTGATGGAGAATGTGTAGTTAAAAAATAAGAAAAAAATTTGAATTTACGTGTAATGTTATTTTATTTGTGAATGTGTGGTTGAAAAGAAGAGAGAAAATGTATTTTGAAAAAAGAATTAATCTACTTTGTTAGAAGAAATTATTGAGAAGTAGTGCCAAAAAATGAGTTTGGGAAATGATTATATAAAAAAATTGACCGTATTTTAAAATGTTCAATGATAGAGTGACATGTGGCAATTATGTAAGTACGTGTAGCAAGATTGTTGGAAAATTTTGAGATCAAATAAGAACTTTATAATGGTTGTCAAATAGGGCTAAGTTGATCCCTAATTTCAAAGGAAGCAGTCAAATTTCAAATTTTTTTCTAGTAGAGAATCTCGACAATGATGAAACTATCAATCTGTTGATACGGTATAAAATTAGATTTTCTTTCTAGTTAGGTTGATATTCATTAATTTGAAGTGTAGCTTGTTTTTACGAGCCTAACATGACAATTTACTGAAATTTCAACAATAGCAAGATCAATTTGTTCAATTAAAAAGGTTAGAGAGAAACTTGCTCCTTGAACTGTAATACATTAATCATTATTTTAAGTCACTAATAATAATTGTTTAATGTTATTAAGACTCTGTTTGGTATGGATTAAAATTATATTTTTAATATATTTTGATAAAATCTGATGATATGTGATCGAAAAGTTGTGGGCCTATAAAATATGTGGTTAAAATTAGTGAAAATTACATAAAATCACGTCTTTAGTTTGACGTTTTTAAAAATCAGGTTTGGACTTTATTTTTTCATTTTTCAGATTTTTTTCATTTTAATTAAACAATTAATCTTTTAAAACCCTAATTTACCAATTCCTCACCCCTCGTCTCTCTCTCCTTGCCCTTCTGTCTCTCAGAACTGCCCAGAAATGTTAAGACTCATACATCGCTAATTGCCTCGACGGTATTCGTCGGAGATTGGTGAATGCAAAGCTACCTTTATGCTTGAAGCCATACTTTTCTTTTGCCCCTTTTTTATTTCTTGCAATCAACTAAGACTCGAGAGCTTGTTTGGTACCAATTTTAATCCAATTAAAATTGAAAATATAGTCGTTATTGGGTCTAACTCATCTAATAAAAGTCAATCATAATGGCTAGTTTTTCAATTTT